>JAWRVF010000801.1:0-166751 GCA_036785485.1 Physcomitrellopsis africana
TAATTTCTTTAAGAAATATTTTAAAAATGGATCTAAATTCAATAAAAGTAATATTTTAAGTAATAAAATAGAATTTATATTTTTTAAAATTATAATAAAAAATAAAAAATAATTTAAACAAAGTTTTTTTTACATGAATTTTTATAAAAAATGTCATTCTTTATAATTTCCAATCTATAGATAGATTATACTTTTTCAACCAAGAAAATTTGAAAATAATAAGATTTGAAGGAGTTCTAATAATATTTAATACAATTTGATTGCTATGGCCTTCAAATGCTACTTCTATAGGCGTTGTTTTATGGGTGATACTACTAGAGGATAAAGGTTGTCCATCTATTATTTCTACATGAACATGTTTGGATTTTTGTACTAGAGGAATTTTATGAAGCTTAGCAAATGCCTCATCTAAAAAACAAGCACATGCCCCTAAATCCAATAAGGCAATTGCTTGAAGCTTTTGAGGGCCAAAATATAAAAGAATTATATAGCAATGAGTAAGTTGAGTAGAAATGGAAGAACCTGAATAATTTTGTAATATTGAATTGTCCAACCACATAGTCTCTACTATGGCTGAATATCTTTGTTTTCCTAAACGATTGCACTCTTGGTTTTGGTGATGCATTGATTTTGTTTTTTCAGAGAATTGCGAGCCTTGTAGCTTTCTTCATTATAATACAAACATAGACCTTCTTCCATTCGACACTTCTTTTTTCAAAGACTAAGAGGTTTAAAATATACCACATTAAATTTCATATTTTTTATTTTTAAATATGAATTGAGAGTGCTTGCTAATATAATAGGAATATATTGGATTATGTATTGTCTTACTAAAGCCTATGAACATTGTCATATTACGTGGAGTCTTGCTTGAGAATGTATTAGGTACTTGGCTGTGGAAGATAAAAAAAAAATTACAATAACAAGTCTTAATATCTCTAATAGATTTATATATAAATTATAATTAAAGAATAATAAGTATGTTCAACCATTAGAAAAATTTATTTAATTTTTTACTCAATTATAAAAAAATATAAAAAACTCCTAAAAAACTTTTTAAAAAGTTATAAAAAAAATTAAGAATTTCTAAAGAAATATCAATTAAAAATTTTAAAAAATATTAAAAAAAATTCCTCTTAAAATATTAAAAATTAAAAAATAGAATCAAATTCTAATCAAATTTTAGTCAAATCCTAGTCAAATCCTAAATCCTAAATAAACCTTGATGAAATCTTAATGAAATCCTAGTTAAGTTCTAAATCCTAAATAAACTTTAATAAAATCTTAATAAAATCTTAGTCAAATTCTAGTCAAATTCTAGTCAATCTTAAATCCTAAATAAATCCTAATAAAATCCTAAATCTTAAACAAATCCTAATGAAATCTTAGTGAAATTCTAAATTCTAAATAAATCCTAATCAAATCTTAAGTAAATCTTAAATCCTAAATAAATTCTAATTAAATCCTAAATAAATCTTAAGTATATCTTAACAAATCCTAATCAAATTTTAATTAAATCATAATAAATCTTATCCAAATCCTAATAAAATCCTAATAAAATCCTAATAAATCCTATAAAAAATTAAAACCTCAATAGTTAATGATTAAACTATTAATTTTGACTCGAAATTTGTACACTTTTTAAAAATTAAATTGGCAACATATACAAAAGTTTTGAAAAAGATCCAACTCACCAAATAGAAGATAAATCCAAAATTCTACTTGGATATAGGCCAACCTCCTTCTACAACCTTGATGCCAATCTCTCAACACTAATATCTCTTTTTTTCATTATTTAATTTCTTTTCAAATTTACAAATATATAGTAAATTAAGTATACCACCTATACAAATAATTCTCATTTCAATCCAACTAGTAGATTATTAGATATCTTAGAAATCCTTACTAACCTTCAAAATCTAATTTTTAAGACTTCAATCCACTTAAATTTTAATAACCTTCAATTGAATCATTTGATTAAGCTCAAACTTATGGCATACACTTAATATAATTACAATCACAAATCTACAAAAATTTCTTCTACAAATTTATAATCAAATTTATCAAATGCTTAAAAATATAAACCTCTTTTTATTTCACAAAAATCAAAGTTATCCAAATCAACCCTAACTTTGGAAAGCTCTTATAAGCTTTGCAAAGCTTTGCAAGTCAGTATCTATCAAATTATTTAAAACTATTGCTCAAAAAATCTTTCTACAATTTGCTCTAAAATTCCACTCTCAAATTTATTACTATTGCTCAAAGAACTCTCCATCTGCCATAGGCATGCAATTTTGTGCCTCAAGGTTTGATTTCAACCTAGATTCACAACTAGTCATCTCTGGATATCAATTCTTGGAATTTTAAGATAAATTTTATTAAAATCTATTTTTAATTCCTTTTCAAAGATATGTACATTATTTTTTTCTAATCTATTTTGTTTTGCTTTATTTATGGCTATACAAAATAAGCAAAAGTCTCTTTTATAATAAGACAATATTAATATTTTTTAACTTTTATTACCTTCTTATCTATTATCTATATTTTAAAGATAATTTACTAAAATATTTTTATTTGAGTTTTTATCATGGACATAAGATTTATTTCAATAATTATTTAATTAATATAGATTGATAGAAGTAGGTAAAATAAATTAATTTGATAATATTTTATAGAGTAGCTTTCTAAAAACTTCATAAATACGGAATCACCTTTATACATGTTTATAGGTGATTGATAGGTTAGAAACTTAGCCAACAAGCTAGCCACATGTCACATATATTAGTAGCTTGTAGAATAAGCTAGCCATGTATTGCACATGTTAGTAGCTTGTGGAACAAGCTAAGTACGTGGCGCATATGTAGGAAACTTGTCTTACAAGTTTGACATGTATCTTGCAAATTAGACACATGTTGGAGGTCCTATAGAATGCTGCCATGTAGTTCTTAGATAAATAGTATATATAGAGGCAAGAGTGAAGCCTTCTTCACTCTTGTCAACTCCTTTCTTGCTTCTAGTCTAATTTAAGAGTCTCATGTATTTTCTAGTCTTTGGCAATAGCTATTCTAGTTTCTTCTTGAATATACATATTTCTTTATTTCTATCTTGTTATTTTCCTTTAACATAGTTTTTACTAATTTATGTATGTGTTTTAATTCTTGTCCTTGACAGATTGACAAGAGTGAAGATTACAATATCACAGCTTTTTCTTTTCTTAATTAAGAGTAGATTTCTTTTTTTCTTGATAAGACATAAGCATATTAGAGGTTGTGGATTATACACTTCTAAATTGATATTGTTCCTAGAATTTTTTATTTGTTCTTTGAATATTTTATTTTGTATTGAGAATAGATACTTTCTTCTCTTTCTATTGTAGTATCATTGGAAGGTGAAGATGTGATTCACAAATATCCAAGAATCTTTAATAAATTTTGTCTGTATAAAAAGAATATGATTGAATATCAATATGAGAGTGCTTAAGTCAATACAAAGTACTTAAAAATACTCTTCTTGATAACTTCATCTACATATAAATTCCAATTGCTTTGTTACTTGCCACAATCAAGTAACTAGATTTCTCTTTATAAATCCTAATCTTATTTAGTGAACTTCAATAAGTTATAAATTTTAATCTAATTGTCAACTTGGTATAAAACTTTGCATACAAGTATAAATATAAGTATTTTATATGCTTAGAAAGTTTCAACTCAACCTAACTTACAAATTGTGAAAAATCAACCAAAACCCGCACTGATGTTACTTGGCTGTTGGCTTAAAGGTTGATGAAAATATCCCAATGGCAACTTCTCCTTCTCCAACCATTAACTTCAGCTAAAATTTGATATATAGCTTGTCCTTTAAGTTTTCTAATGTTGTCCCAATTTCACCTTGATTCAACAAATAGATCTTTAGATATTGTAAAAATCCTAAGCAATCCTAAACTGCCAATTTTTGGTACCTCTTTGTACTAAAGATCAAATAAGTCTTGATTGCATTATTAGATTGCTACAAATTTTTATTCAATATTAGTACACTCAATTATCTATATATTATCAAATTTTTAATCATAGATATCACTTCAATTGTACGCAATAGTTAAGAGTGTTGGTCCTAGCTTTATTGCATAAAAACTTAATCCCTAATATAAGCTTGACTTTAGATAGCAATTGCAAAGTTTTTCCAAGGCTTTTAAAAACAAGCCTAACATTCTTGGAATAAGCTTAAAGCTAGCTCTCTAATTCTAATTGCCAATTTCCAAATTCCTTGTCTCCCTGCCCTTGATGCCCACTTTTGTGGCCAGAAGTCTGATTTCAACCCTGTCCTAGATATGGTCAATCCCCGAGTATCAATCCAACTTATTTTAAGGATTTTTAAGCTTAATCATATCCTCAACTTAACCTTAGTATCAACTATACTAATTTTTTATCTCTCCAATTCTATTTTTATTAACTTATGGCTTTTTAAAAGTCGTGAAAGAATTTCTATAACCTAGAAGAAAAATTTAATAACTAATTTTTATCTATTAGCTATTAAAATAAGAAAATAATCTAAGAAGCTTTTATAAATTTTTTCTTAAGTGTCTTAAGTTCCTATTGAATTAAGATATTTGAATATTAAATAAAAATCACTATTACTAATATTTTTTATCATATAAACGTGTTACAACATGATATCCACCCCCTTTGAACTTGCGCATCTTGTGATATGCACCAAACAAACAGTATGTTATAGTTGGCATTACATCATTTCTTTATTTTTTGCATCAAGTTCTTCATCATTATATTCCTCATCCATTTCAATATAATTATCTTCTTTAGAATCATTGATATCTTCAGCATGATCTTCCATATTGATTTCCTCATCTTGTCTTTTAAAAATCTTCACTCGCTTCTTAGCAAAAAGTATTTTCAACCTTGTACCATCTAACTCTCTCAATAAATATGTCACATTGTTATAGATTGTTACCACTATATAAGATCTAAATCAATATTTTAAAAACTTCCGTAAAATATTATGTTGGTTATCCAAAGTGCTGTCATAAACAAGTATTCAATTACGTTCTTCAATTGTTGTAGACGTCAATCGTTTATCAAACCAAGCCTTATTTTTTAGCCTTGTCTCTTATAATTGTTTTAATACTAATTCAATATCTTCTGATCTTTGTTCAAGTTGCCAAATTCTAATAGCGAATAATTCTTCTCTTGTTAATTCATCTTCCCAAGGTAGCATACTCCAAGTTGGCTGTGAGGATAAAATTCACTCCTCAACCCAAAGTATAAGGTGGCCTCAATTAAAAGTTATTTATAAATTATAGTATAAAGTATAAGGAGCAATAAATAATAATAAAAGAGAAGAACAATACAATACAAGTGAAATATGTACAATTGAGTAATTATACACTACAAAACTAGTTACAGTTTGTTTACTATATTTTTATCTAATAAAAAATAAAAGTAAAAAGTAAAAATTATATTTTTAAGTAAATAATTTTTTTATCTTTCTAATGATGTAAAAAACATATAAATCTAAGTTACTATGAATAAGTTATGATAGTTCAAAGATAAAAGATAAAGAATTAAAAAATTAAGTGAGTAATTTTTACCTCAAGGGTAACTTGCTTAAGAGATCAAGAGTTCGAACCTCACCAAGGTTCACAAGTAGTGTATAAGGGTGTCCTAGAGAGGCCACAAGGCCTTAGTCTTATCCTCCTATCTACATCCAAGGTTCCACAACCCATATGGAACTTGTGCACCTCCCTTCCTACAAGGACTACACTAGCTATTGGTCCTTCTATTTTCTATTAGTAGAACTAATATTTTTATATTTTTGACTTCACCATGGTGTTCTTAAATATCCAATTAGCTTAGGGACCTTGTATGGCCTTCAAATATTGCTCCATTTCTTCATAATGGCTCCCAAGGTGGTAAAACTTATTTTTACCAAAGTCTTCAAAATTGCTCTAAAAGATCCTAAAAAATTCTAAATAAATTCTAAAAAAATTCTAAATAAATTCTAAATAAATTCTAAAAATTCCTATAATACTTCTAAAGTGATAATATCAATTTAAAACTATTTTATTTTACCTTGGTGATTTTTTATAATAATAAAATCAATTTAAATCTACTAAAAATCCTATTTTTTATATAAATAATTAAAAAGACATGAGATTTCTTTCTCATGCTTCTTCTACTTACTAAATAATATTTATATATATTTAATAAATAGTAAATAAAGATAGAAAGCCAATATAGATATTGGTCTCTATAACTAAATACTAATTCTTACAATTAAGAAAAAAAATACTAAACCAACTAAGATAATTGCCTCCAAGACTTATTAAGACTCCATTTCTTCTCCACTAATACTATTTTCTTTTATTTTAATATCTTCTAAATACATCTTCATCTAATAATTATAATTTTGGTACTTAAATGTATTCTTTTGTCCTAAATTAAGTACTGAATCAATTTGATAACTCACATTGGCACATGTTCTTCAATTGTCATAATAGGTTTTTGATCTGTCATGAATTCCACTAGCATATATCCCGTCACTGAACTATGTGTTGTTCAATCAGCCCATAATACATTAGGTAGAAGTTGGGGCCATTCTTTTATTCTTCCATTACAAGCTTTAACCAAGGCTTTTATAACTAGTGGGTGTCCATGTTCACTTTTTGCATTCTCCTCTGGATTATGAGTAGTCGTTAATGATAGTTTAATTCCACATCTCTTAAAAAACTCATGAATTTTATGTGCATCCAATTTTTTACAATCTGCAATGATCTTTCCAACACATCCATAGTAACAAATAACATCCTCAATTAAAAACCTATAGATTCCTTCTATAGACTTTGTTTTTAATACCTTGCCTTCTACTTGGTTTGATAAATATTCACGAGAGAAAATTAAATACCTCATGTGCTATAATTCTATTGACATAATAATCAAATCTATAACCCATTTAAAATGAATAGCCAAAGGATATGTTGGATGTAGACTATCTCGATGACGTATATTTAAATATATTTGACAAGTTATACAAGATTTCATAAATGAAGCCACATCTCAATACATATTCTTTTACTAATATTGTTCCTTCAATTTAGTAAAAGTAGCCCAAATTCCTCTATATTCTGCCTATAAACTATCATGAAATTCTTTGAGTGATTTTTATTGATTGTCTTTGGTATCTACTACTTCTTGTGGCATTCCAATATTTGATTTTGACCTCTTCTATAGAAATCCTCTTTGTAATATGAACTTGTATGCTTTTTTTCTAATTTATTTAAATTTTTCAATAGACCAATCAATATGCTTGGTTAATGTGCTCAAATAATATCTAATATCTAGTAATTCTCTTTTATAATTTTTTTCATGAAATGGCATATCTTCCTTGTTCAATTGTGAAGCTGAATAAAATTTTGTACCTACATCATCAATATCCTCAATCATCTCATCTTCTCTATTATATCTTGCTCGAGATAGTATATTTGCTATTAGATTATCTTTTCTCGCTACATGTCTAAATTTTGGATTTAATGACTTAATATAAGCAATCCACCTTAACATTGCAATATTCAATGTTGTACAATTAATAATCATCCCAAGCAAAGACAAACAATTTTTTTCAATCACCACTATTGCCCCAATTATGTAAACCTTTTCAGCTTTTATAGTTGAAACAACTCCCCATAATTTCCTTTTCACTTGTGAATATACACGTTGGCGAGTACTTAAAACATTAGTCCTAAATCAAATTGCAAATCTGTGTCTATTTGAATCATCTAGACCTATAGTCCATCCAATAGCAATTGGATTAGTATCGAGTGTAAGAATCACTGATCTATTATACTTATAATCAATTTTTCTTAACATTGGAGGTAATATCAATAAATCCTTCAATCTTTGTATTATTTTGATATGCTTTTTTTTTTATTTAAATTAATAATCTTTACGTAATAATTCATACAACGGATTTGCTATGTGAGCATAGTAAATAATCCAAATATGATAAAATACACATGCACCTAAAAACCTTTGCACCTTTGTTAAAGAACTGCAATCTTCTTTCATTCTTCCAATTGCATCCATCTTAGCTGGATCCGATTTCCTTTCATAAAATCCATGTAAATATCCAATAATTATAATTTCTTATATTCCAAATATAGATTTTATATCTGATAATATAAGATGAATTTCTTCAAGCCGAATTAATATCTTTTCACAATCTTTTTACAATCTCGTATATAATCAATAATATACTTGCGACATCCTCTCTTATCCAAAGTTTCATCCTTGTCTTCTTCTTTGTATCCTTTTATAGAAATATCATTTAAAAAAGGCATAGTCTTCTCAGGAATAAAATCTCTCAACACCTTGTTCATCCCGCTTATCATATATGTAATTGAATTAGTAGCACCTTGAAGAAGTGTATACATTCTAACTAGTCCAAGTAGTGTTCTCATTGTTGTCATATCTCTACTCTCCATTGCAAGTTGAAATTGGTCATAGCCTGAATACAAATCATCCATTGAATAGATTGCCCTTCTTACAAATGATTCAGCAAATTCATCCATTATTGATCCAATTCCTACATTCTTGATAATCAATGCATTTACTAGTTACATATCTTGATTAAATTGTAATGATCCATTTTTCTTGGACACTGTAAACCATCAACTAGAATATGGTACAAAAGAGGGCTCCAAAATCTTCATCTTCATCTTTTCTTTCAATAATTCTACCAAACTTAGCAAATGTGCCCTTGGTATTGGAATTGGACTCAAATTCTAAGGTATATGCGGTATAGTGAAAATAACCATAGAAGTTATAACATTTGGATCCACACATCTAATTTCATGAGATTCAAAGGTAAATGATTTATCTCATTTTGTTAACATCTCTTTGAAATACTCAATTTCTTTTGACAATAAAGAATCATTAAAATCAATCTTTAATTTCTCAAAAGTCTTATTTGTAAACTTATGTCCAATATTCTTTGGATCCCTTAAGCTCTTTTTCTTTGATGCTTTTTCTATCTATTCTTTAGAATCTTCTGGCAAAGATCTAGCAATAGGTTTTATCTTCTTATCTACTATCTTATATTTTGTTTCAACCATAATTTTTGGTGCTTAAAAAGATTCAAGTATATAATAAATTTTCCTTGAATGAATTTACATAACCTTATCATCATCTCCTAATCTAATTGATGTAATCAATTCTAAAGAATCTTCCAATCTATTTTCTTCATAAATACCATAAATTCTTTTATTATCTTCTAATGCCTTCAATTCATATAATTCTTTTTTAATATTCCATAGTTTTTTTTTTTTTTTTTTTTTTTTTTTTTTTTTTTTTTAAATGAATAATTTTTTTATACATAATACTTTTATTTTTAAAAATATTAATAAAAATTGTATTAAAGGCACCTATAGCTTGCAAAAGTACCTCCTCTTCTGTACCTCCATAATTTCGCTTTTTAGTGGTATTCTTCAAAAATAAGTAAATTCTTCAATAATCCTTGGCAATAAATTCTCTTTCAATTTATCTCGATTGCATTCATAATTTGGAGGCATAATCAAAAACTATAGTGCCCTTCTTCCATCTTCACTACAAATCCATGCATAAGTTGAACCATCATGAAGTACTTTTGTTTCTATTTGAGTTGCAATAATATAAGATTGTCGTAATATAAGAGGATTAGATGTTATATCTTGAACAAAGAAATTTTGTTCTATTGCAACATCACCAATCTGAATTTCTACATCCAAACAAGTACCATATAACTTACCTCGTATATTATTAGCTACCCATATTATCCATTCATATTTTATATCAATCAGCCACTTTTGTTTCATATAAAGAGTCTTAGACATAAGATTTATTTCCAAACTATCATCAATCAAAGCAACAATTGGCTCATCCATATCTCCAATCTTCACTAATACCTCTATAGTCACTCTAGCCCAATGCTTTCGAGTATAATGACTCAAAATTTCTTTCTTTAATATCATTTGGATCATCAAAACATGCTCTTTGATTATAACTCCTTCATCCACTTGTTGATTGTTTGCAATAATTTTCAATTTTATCTTTTTTATCCTCACATATATGTACATCAATAGTATGATTTGATCTAGCTTCATCTATTAATTGTCTCTTTTATTTAATACTATTAATAATAACATCATGAAATTCTTTCTTCGTAATATCCAAAATCTCTTTCAATGTAAATTCAACTTTAGTATTGAGAACACATTCTTTAAGCACCCTCTTTAAGTCTGTTGCTGCTTCAATATTAGAGAGAAGTTTGTAAGTTGTTGACTTATTTTTTTTTCCTAAGTCCTTTGATTTTTTCTTTAATGTTATTAAAGTATCTTTTGTTGGTAATTCTTATGAAGCCATCTCACAAACCTTATCTCTTCAAGTCTATCTCTTGGAAGAATTTCCTTCTCTTGTCTCATTAAAATTTTGTCTTTTCTTTTCTTCTATCAAGGCTTCTTGTTGGCTCTTAGCAATGTAGGAATAGATTGACAAAGCTTCTATATGATCCTCCTAATCCGTAGTTCCACAAATTATTGGAGCAATCTTCCATAAAGCTTTTTGTGGCATCTTTTTTTTATACATTGTAGAAATGGCAGAAGACCAAAATCCACTTAGTTTAATGTTTCCAAAAAAATCTTGTTTGTCATTGTCATCTATTTTAATACCATACCTTACAACTTCCATTACTATAATTTTATTTGTTGCCAAATAATCCTTAATTAGTACTTTCATACCTCTTTTATTAAAGTTAGTTTGGAGAAAATTACTAATATCTTTTAATGCCACTTTTCTATCTTTTTAAAAAATAATATCTTGTTATACCATTTCATTGAATTTACTACAATCCTTTTGAGAATGAAAATCATCATCACACCAAATATATCTTTAGACATATCCTTGCTTTAGAATAGCTTTTCAATTTATTGTAGAAGTCTTCTCCTCAAGCCTTGCAAGTTTAATTTGAAGATCTAGCATTCCACATTGTCGTAATACGTGCAATTTTGCTCGAGAATGCTCCAGGCACCTGGCTGTGGAAGACAAAAAAGAAAATATACAACAACAAGATCCTAACAACTCTAATAGAATTCTAAATAACTTCTATTAAATCTTAACAATACTAATCAAACTTTGATCCAATCTTTAAGCAATTACAAAAGAAGAGTAAATGAATCATACATTAATCATAATAAAAAATAAGATATAAAATATTAAAATTAGAAAATACTAAAAATAGAATTTTAAAATCCTAAGTCATATCTTATTCAAACCCTAGGTCAAATCCTAGTCAAAATCTAAATCAAACCCTAAGTCAAACCTTGGTCAAAACCTAAGTCAAATCCTAAGTCAAATCCTGGTCAAATTCTAATCAAACCCTAGTCAAAACCTAAGTCAAATCCTAAGTCAAATCCTAAGTCAAACCCTGGTCAAATCTTGATCAAATCCTAGTCAAACCCTAATTCAAAACCTAGTCAAAATCCTAAGTCAAATCCTAATCAAACCCTAAATCAAACCTTAAATCCTAAATGAAACCCTAAATCCTAAACCAAATCCTAAGCAAATCTTAAATCCTACCCTAAGCAAACCCTGAATCCTAAACCAAACCCTAATCAAATCTTAAACCAAATTCTAACCAATTCAAATCAATCCTAGGAAAAATTAGAACCTCAATATCTGTTGATTAGATCGTTGATCTTACTTAAAACTTTGTATACCTTTCAACCTCTTAGTCAACAACAAGCACAACAAATTTGAAGGAAATCGAACTTACCAAATGGAAGAATATTCCCAAAAACTTTTCGGGTGTTGGTCGGCCTCTTTCTCTAACCTTAATGCTAATCTTCTAGTGCTGATTTCTCCCTTTTATACCATTCAATTAGTCTCAAATCACTCATGTGTATAGAAAAACAGGTCTATTATCTACAAAAATAAAAATTACTCCAATCTAATTGGCAAATTGCTCAAAATCTCAAAAACCCTAACTAATCCTCAAAACTTAATTTCCGAGACCTTGACCCACTTAAACCTCAATTACATACAACTAAACTATTAGATTTAGCTCAAATTCACAAAACATATTAACAACAATAATACCCAAAAATCCACAAATTTCCAGCTATAGATCTGCTACAAAACTTTTGAAATTGTCTAAAACATCAACCCTATTTTATTTCACAAAATCCCAAAATGCCAAAAACAACCCTAGCTTTGTAAACCTATTACAAAGTCATTTTTTCTTCAAATCACTCAAAACCAACTCCTATACAAAATCCTTCAAGTCCTGTCCCTAATCTAAATCTTCAATTTGAAAAAGCTCCCCAAATCCGCCGCAAGCATGCGGTTTTGTGCCTCAGGATCTGATTTCGACCCCAACTCATAATCGGTCCTTTCCGGGTATCTATTTCAAGATTTTTGTGGTAAGTTTTTCTGAAACCTCTTCTTAATTCTCTCCTATATATGCCTATATCATTTTATTTTCCAATCTACTTTATTTTGTCTTACTTATGGCCCTACAAAATAAATAGAAGCTCATTTGTAAAAAGGGCAGCATTAACACTCATTAGTTTTATTCCCTTTTTATTATTATCTATTTTTCTAAGATAATTTGCTACAATATTTTGAACTAAGATCTTCTATAATATACTATTTCCACACTCTTTCACCTAATAGTCGCATTACATCACGACAACGTGTCACATATATTGGTAGTTTGCGGAACAAGCTAAGTATGTGGAATACATGTAAGAAACTTGTATTGCAAGTTTGACATGTGTCTTGCAAATTGGACACGTGTTAGAGGTCCTATAGAACATTGCTACGTGATTCTTACATAGATAGTATATAAAGACAAAAGTGAAGCCTTCTTCATTCTTGTCAATTCTTTTCTTGCTTTTAGTCTAGTTCAAGAGTCTCTTGTATTTTCTAGTCTTAGACAATAGCTATTCTAGTTTCTTCTTGAATATACATACTTTCTTGTTTTAATTTTTTTAATTTCTTTTGATATAGTTTTCATTAACTTATGCATTTATTTCAATTCATGTCTTTAATAGATTGATAAGAATGAAGTTATAATATTAGAGTTTTATCTTTTTTTGATTAAGAATAGATTATTTTTTTTTTTTAATAAGACATAAGTATATTAGAAGTTGTGGATTATCCACTTCTAAACTAATATTGTTCTTAGAATTTTTTTTCTTTATTCTTGAGTATTTTATTTTGTAATAAGAATAAATATTTTTTTTTCTTCTTATTTTATTATTATGATAGAGTTTGCTGAAATAAAGAGCACAATGGCATAAATGCAAGAACAAATGAGAGAATTAATGCTCGCAATGCATCAATTCAATGCACCACTATAAAGAACAACAAGATTAGCAGAAAGTGAAGATATAGAGATGATTGGAGCTTCTTCAAGCTATACCATTTTATTTATGATTGAACATTATTCAAGCATCAAAGAATCAAAAATTAATTTTTTGGAGAAGTTTGATAGCTTAAGATCTAAGTTTTGAGGATTCATCAATTAAGTACAACTAATGATTGAACTTCAATCTCAAAGTTATCTAACTCAAGGGTCACAAGTCAAGTTTATTAGAATATTACTTTCAGGCTTTATTTTATCATGGTTTTCATCCTTTTTTGAATGATGTGATCTAATATTGGATAATTTAGATATATTTTTAGTAGAATTTTGATCTATATATAGATAACATGATACAATTTGTGTTGCAACCAACAAGATCTACATCTTATGATAAAATAATTGATCAATGATATCATATGCTTTACAATTTTGACAACTAGCAATTGATATCAAGTGGAATGATGTTGCACTTATTAGCCAATTTTTCTATAGATTACAATATGAGATAAAAAAATTGATGCTCAACTTATCCAATCCTCAAACATTGAGTCAAGCAATTGATTTTGCTATGAAATGTGACAATTGGCTTTTTGAATTTTGATATAAAAGTCACAAAAGAGAGCTCCAATGTTATTATAATATAATGGCAATATT
Source organism: Physcomitrellopsis africana (assembly GCA_036785485.1). Lineage (NCBI taxonomy): Eukaryota > Viridiplantae > Streptophyta > Bryopsida > Funariales > Funariaceae > Physcomitrellopsis > Physcomitrellopsis africana. The sequence continues at coordinate 14,062 of JAWRVF010000801.1, forward strand.
GACATCTTTTCAATACATATATTTAAAAATAGAAGACATGTAAATTGACACAATATGTTTTAAGCATCCTACTAAACAAGAAAAGATTCATTATCATCAAGAAGGATTATATTTATATTGTAGAGAATCTAAGCACATTGTTCAATATTGTTAAAAAAAATAATGCAACTATAAAATGAGGAGTACGATTGTCAAAGAAGATAATATATCAAGAAATAAATTTGTCTAACTATAATAGAGATCATATAGCTGGAACCTTGTACAACTCTGAGTAAAAGTCCTATTCTCTCCTCAGAACCTTCTCCTTGTTTTATAAGAGATGTTTGTTTAGAATCTAAAAATTAAAAAGTCTCTACTTCACTAAATTTAGAAGCCTCATTATATTTTTTAGATAAAGAATTTGTTAAAATCATAGAAAACCTTCAGTATAGAAAATTAAATCCGCACATGTAGAAATTATAGATGGTCATTCATTATCTTTTAGAAATATTACTTATAAAACCCTTCCTATAAATATAATAATAGATGGTTATAATAGTTGTGTAATCTTTAATAAAATTAAATCTCCCACTAATCTAGTCATTTTAGGTTTATCATGGCTAAAAAAATATAATCTTCAAATAGATTGGATTTTTCATTAATTTGAGTTTTTTCAAAACATTAATAAAAGTCCCATTAATTAAGTGATAAGCTATAAGTCTAGTATAATAAAACATGTACTTATAGGTGCAAAATTTTTATGAATGCAGTAAAAGAAGGATCATCTTTTGCTATTTATGCTACACTTATTTTTTATAGTAGAAAGACTTTAAGTGGCATTCCAAGCCAATATCAAGATTATCAAGATATTTTTGAAAAGAAGAATGTAAATATTTTTCTAAAAAATTATCCATATTATTACTCAATTGATTTCAAAGAAGAAACTCAACTTCCATTTAGACAAATCTACAATTTATTACAAAATAAATTAGCTAAATTCAAGAAATACATTCATAAGAACTTGGCCAAGAATTTCATATGCTATTTAAAATTGCCAATAGGAGCTCCTATCTTGTTTATAAAAAAAAAAGATGGATCACTACAGATATATCTTGATTATCAAGGATTCAACAAGATTATTATCAAGAATAGATATCCTCTATTTTTGATATCTAGACTTCTTGATCAATTGAATCAAGCTAAGATCTATACAAAAATAGATCTACAAGGAGCATACAATTTGGTACACATTAAAGAAGGTGATGAATGAAAAATTATATTTTGAACAAGATATGTATATTTCAAATATAATGTCATTCTTTTTGGACTTACAAATGTATCAATTGCTTTTCAACATCTTATAAATGATATTTTTTATAAATTTCTTAATAATTTTATTGTTTGTTATTTAGACAATATTCTGATCTATTCTAAAAATACAAAAGAATATGAACTTTATATTTGTTGTGTGTTACAAAAGCTTAAAGATATAGGATTATATGCCAAGATGGAAAAGTGTGTATTTCACATTACTCAAGTTGACTTCTTCAAATACATCATTTTGAATGATAGTTTCAAAATAGATCCTAAGAAAGTCAATATAATCATAGATCAAAAGATTTCAAAAACAATAAGGGATGTGCAATGCTTTTTGATATTTGACAATTACTTTCAAATTTTTATCAAAAACTTTTCTCAAGTTGTAGCTCTACTTACACGCTTAACTTATAAAGACAAACTCGAGTGGAATAAAGAAGCAAAAGGATCATTTAAAGCTTTGAAGACAACTTTTATTTCTGTATCAATCTTGTATTGCGTCAACTTTTCTAAGGCATTTTTTATAGAAACTGATGCATCAAACTTTTTTTAGGGTGCGATATTGTCATAAATGGGAGCAAATGACAAACTCCATCCAGTAGCTTTTTATTCTAAAAAATTTTCAACAACAAAGATCAACTACAAAATCCATAATAAAAAACTTCTTGCAATTGTAGATTCTTTTTAAGAATGTTGTCATTATCTAGAAGGCGCTTCTAATCTAGCCATTGTATATATGAATCACAAGAACCCTAAATATTTTATATCAATATGCATGTTGAATTGTCACTAGGCTTGTTGAAATATATCTTTGTCAAGATTCAAGTTTATTATCACTTATTGGCTAAAAAAACAATAAGGTTTGCCCAATGTCCTTTCTAGACATTCTTATCTTGTACCAAAAGAAGGAGATTTAGCTTTTGATCAACAAAGAATGATCTTCTTGAAGTTGGAGCAATTTCATCTTTGAATAATGAACTCAACATTGGCTATTAATTCAATTTTTATCAAACAAATCCAATAAAGTATGTCTTTAGATCCTCATATTCATGAGATTAAGAATAATTCATCTAAGTCTTATGATACTTCCAAGTTTGAATTTAAAAAAAATCTACTCTATTTTGAAGGATGCCTATATATTCTAGAAGGTGTAGCATGACTACGTACTTTGGAAGCTCTTCACAACCTCCCTACAATAAGACATTTTGGATATAATAAGACTTTGGAGCTAATATTAAAAGATTTTTAGTGGCTTCAAATGTCAAAGGTTGTTAAAAAATATGTACAGTTGTATAATGTTTGTTTAAGATAAAAAATTCCTTGTTACTGACCTTACGGACTTCTTCAATCATTACCTGTATTAGAACAATCTTGATCTTATATTTCTATGGATTTTATCAAACATCTTCCAAATTCAAATTCATATGATTATATGTTTGTGATTGTAGATCGTTTTATCAAGATAGCATATTTTATATCATATACAAAATCTATTATAGGTGAAAAAACAACTAAATTCTTTTTTGATAATATCTATTGCTATCATGGATTATCAAGAGATATTATATCAGATACAGGATTGCAATTTGTATCAAGATTTTAGAGAACCTTTTTCAAAATATTGAAGGTAGGCAAAAAACTATCTTCAACTTTCTACCTTCAAATTGATGGACAAATAGAATGGATAAATCAAGTTTTGGAGCAATATTTGAGATATATCATCAATTATCATCAAGATGATTGAATAATTTTTTTGCCATTGGCAAAATTTGCTTATAATAATTTGATATATTTTTTTATTTAACAAACTCCATTCTTTGTCAATTATGATTATTATCCATGACTTGATATTTTTGACTTTTCAAAAGCTGATAATTTTGCGGCAAAAGATTTAGTAAATCAGTTGTCAGAGTTACATACAATAATGAAGACACAATTAAAGGAAGCTCAAAAATGACAAAAAATTAATACAGATGTCTATTGTAAGGAATAGCTTCAATTCCACATGGATAATAAGGTATGGTTACTTTGTCATAATATCAAAACTAATCATTCTTGTGATAAGATGAATTATCATAAGCTTGGATCATTTTCAATTTGCAAACAAATTAATCCAATTTCCTATCAATTACACCTACTGAAATCTATGAAGATCCATCTTGTATTCCATATATCATTGCTTGAGCCATACAAGACAATGGGTATACAAGAAAGAAGTCAAATGCCACTGCCTCCTATAGAAATAGACAACAATGAAGAATTCAAGGTGGAAGAGGTCCTATAGAATATTTTCACGTAGTGTTTAGATAGATAATATATATAGAGACAAGAGTGAAGTCTGCTTCACTTTTATCAATTTCTTTCTTGTTTTAATCTAGTTCAAGAGTCTCTTGTATTTTCTAATTTTTGGCAATAGCCATTCTAGTTTCTTCTTGAATATACATACTTTCTTATTTCTATTTTATCATTTTCTTTTGATATAGTTTTTATTAACTTATGCATTTATTTCAATTTGTATCCTTCATAGTTGAATATTGATTTGTTCTCAAGTTTTCATCAATCAATTTTTATGTATTACATCTTTTAATTTGAAACTTTTAAAGATTGTGAATCTCAATGTTAGTTTTTTAAAAACATATTGCACATTCAATTTAGATGTGATTTGAATTTGTAGTAAATTTTAAATTAGAAAAAAATTCATTGCTTTGGCAATTTCATATATTCCATGTTTCATAAGGCATTCTTAGTGCATGATGACTATTTAATAGTAGAAACTTTTAAGTACAAGTACCTCAAAATTAAGGTTGTAGTAGTATGAAATTCAATACTATTGAATTTAAGTGGAATTTGTGACAATTTTTAGAATAGAGAGAGGTTGCTACCTTAAATAAAATATAATTGATTTTAGTGATTTCTATCTCTTCAATCATTTATATTATTGATTTTATGTTATAATTTAAATATTATATTTTAAAATTTATCTTAATTATATTAAATTATAATTTAAAAAAAACTAAAAACTAAAAAAAAAATTAGAAAGAAAATATAAAAATTATAATTAAATTAAATTAAACTAATATTATTAAATTAAAATAATTATTTTATTCTTTAATAAAAAAAAATTCAATTTATATTTTGATTTATTTTTAAATTGAAATTTAATTTAAATTTAAATTTTTATTAATTTATTATTATTATTATTTTTTTTTCTTTTTTTTTTCTTTTTTTTTAATTTTTACTTGTCTTTATATTATTATTTTTTAAAATTATTACTAGTACTTTTATTTATTAATTTAATTTAATTTAATTTAATTTTACATGTATAATAAATTTTTTATATTAACATAAGTTTTATATATTTTATTTATCTATTAATTTGATTTTTATGCACTATTATTTTTTCTTACTTCAAGTAATATTTGATTAGTTTAGTATTAGTATTAGTATTATTTGGTGGTTCTTTTTAGATTGGTTGTCACTTTGAAAGCATAAAAAGTGGAATTCAAGTATAAATTTAAATTTAAAAATTAACCTTGATAAATTCTAAATTTTAGATTTTCAATTTATTTAAAATTTTAGTTCAAAAAATTAAAAAAATTAAAAAAATAAATAAATAAAACAAAACAAAGAAAAAGCACAATTAGAAGAAACTTGGTGGATTCCAAATCTTAGTTCTTTTATTTATTTAAAATTTTAGATACATTTAAAAAAGAGTATGGCATGACTTATTGTCTTAAAGATAACATTTCAACCATTTTATCACCTTATAGTGTAATTGAATACTAAAATATTTAATTGTATGTACCAATTTTTTTTCCAATCTATCTCTTTTATTAAAGAGAACTTGGTTGTGTTTATGATAGGTGCTTCAATTTTTAAATGTTTTGTGAAGAAGTGAAGTTGGATTAGTGGCTAGTATGACTCTTTTTTGGTGTTGAACTTGTACTTATAGAAAGTAATGACCTCTATGAGGCATAGTTAATTTTTACAAGTTGTCCTATAAATTATCTTTTACTTAGTGTCATATTATATGAAGTCTTGTTTGAAAATGCATTAGGCACTTGACTGTGGAAGATGAAAAAGAAATTACAACAACAAGTCCTAAGACTTCTAATAGATTTATATACAAATTATAACTAAAGAATAAGAAGTTTTCTCAAATATTAAAAAAATTCAATTAAATTTTTAAAGAATCATAAAAAAAATATAAAAAAATCCTATAGGACTTTTAAAGAAATCATAAAAAAATAATAAAAAACTTATAAAAAGATATTAATATAAAAATCTAAAGAAATATTAATATAGAATTTTTTTTAAAATATTAAAATTAGAAACTATAATCAAATCTCAGTTAAATCTTAGTCAAATCCTAATCAAATCTTAAATCTTAAATAAATCCTACTTAAATTCTAATCAAGCCTTAATAAAATCTTAATCAAATCTAAATCAAATTCTAAATGAATTTTAATAAATCCTAATCAAATCTAAATCAAATTCTAAATGAATTTTAATAAATCCTAATCAAATCTTAGATAAATTCTAACAAATCATAATCAAATCTTAATCAAATCCTAACAAAATCCTAATCAAATCCTAACAAATCTTTTAGCAAATTGAAATTTCAATAATTCATTATTAAACTATTAATTTTGACTCAAAATTTATATACCTTTTGAAAACTAAGTTGGCAAGAAGTATAAAAAATTTAAAGAAGATCCAACTCACCAAATAGAAGATAAACTAAAAACTCTGCTTGGGTGTAGGTTGGCCTCTCTCTCTAATCTTGATGTCAATCTTCTAATGCCAATATCTCCTTCTTGCATTGTTCAATTGCTTTCAAAATTTATAAATATGTAGGAAATTAAGTCAACTTCTTATATATATAATTTTTTATTTTAATTCAATAGGTAGATTGTTAGATATCTTAGAAATCCTCACTAATCCTTAAAATTCAATTTCTGAGACATCAACCCACTAGAATTTTAATAACCTTTTATCTAATTATTTGATCAAGTTTAAATTTATAACATGTACTCAATACAATTATAATTATAAATTTATAAATTTTAATTCATAGATCTACTATCAAATACACAAAATTTATCTTATAGATTTACTACCAAATTCACAAAATTAAAAAAAATATAAATTCCTTTTTATCTCACAAAAATCCAAGTCATCTAAAACAACCTTGATTTTGCAAAGCTCATATAAAGTCAATATTTATCTAAATCACTTACAACTAATGTTTAAAGAAACCTTCTAAAGTTTGCCTTCAAATCCCACTCTTTAATCTGCCCAAAAACTTTCCATCTATCGCAGGCATGTGGTTTTATATATTAGGATTTAATTTCAATTCAAGTTTACAACTGATCTTATCTAGATATCAACTCTTAAAATTTTGAGATAAATTTTATTAAAATCTATTTTTAAATTTTTTTTAAAGATGCTTACATCAATTATTTATCTCATTCACTTTAATTTGGTTCATTTATGCTCCTACAAAATAAATAGAAGTCTCTTCTACAAAAAAACAACATTAATATTTTTAAAATTTTATTACCTCTTTATCTATTATTTATATTTTTAAGATATTTTATTAAAATATTTTCATTTGAATTTCTCTATAATATAATCATTCTTTTCTTCTTTCACCTAATAGTTGTATCACTACACAACATTGGTGTCATGTTGTGATAAGTTTATGTAGAGAAAAATATGAACAAGGGTGATTTCTACTTAATATTTAATTATCTTAGTTCAATAGAAACTTAAGATATTTAAAAAAGATTTTATGAAAGTCTCTTAGTTTATTTTCTTATCTTAATAGCTAATAGATAAAAGTTAGTTATTAATTTTTCCTTCTAGGTTGTAGAAACTCTTTCACTGCTTTTAAAAAGCCATAAGTTTAAAAAAAAAGAATACAAGAGATAAGTAATTAATATGGTTGATACTAGGATTAAGTTGAGAGTAGGATCAAGCTTAAAAACCCTTAGGATAAGTTGGATTGATACCTGGGGGTTGACCATGTATGGGACAAGGTTGAAATCTGACCTCTAGTTACAAAAATAGCCACCAAGGGCAAGATATCTGGTAATTCGAGGATCGGCAACTAGGATTGGAGAGCTAGCTTCAAACTTATTTTAGAGGCATTAGAATTGTTTCTATAGGATTTGAGAGCATTTAGCAATTATTATCAAAAATTAGGATTTGAATCGGAGATTGGGATTTTTATGCATTAAAATTAGAGCTAGCACTGTCAATTATTTTATGCAATTGGTGTAACATCTACAAACAAAAGTTTGATAGTATGTAGGTGATTGAATGTGCTAAGATTAAATTAAAATATGTAACAATCTAATGGTGCAATTGGAATTTATTTGAGCTTTAGTACAAGGAGGTACCAAAAGTTGGCAATTTAGGATTGTTTAGGGATTCTATGATATTTAAAAATCTATTAGTGAAATCAAGATGAAATTTGGCATGGTATTAGAAGACTTGAAGAAAAAGCTATATACTAATTTTGAGCTGAAGTTAATAGTTGGAGAAGGAGAAATTGCTATTGGAGCATCTACATCAACTTTTAAGTTGATGCCCAAGTGACATTAGTACGGTTTTTGGTTGATTTTTCACAATTTGTAAGTTGGATTGGACTAAATTTTTTTCAATATATAGAAGACTTATATTGATATTTGTATGCAAAATTTCACACCAAGTTGATACTTGGATTAAGCTTTATAGCTTATTAAACTAACTGATTAAGGTTAGAACTTGCAAAGAGAAATCTTAGTTGCTTAGTTGTGAAAGTAATCAAGCAATTGGGTTTTGTGTATAGTTAAAGTTACGAAGAAGAGTGTTTTTAAGTACTTTATGTTGACTTAAGTACTCTTGTATTGAAATCCAATTCATATTTTTCTTATAAGGATGAAGCCTATTAAGGTTTCTTGAATATTTATAGATCATAACTTCACCTTCCACAGCTAGATACCTGATGCATTTTCAAAGAAGATAACACATAATACAACATAAGTAGTGAATCTGATGTGAAAAGTTGGAGTGGAAGATATTAAAATTTATTTTTGGTTATTTGAAATTGATAGCACAAAAAGATAAGAAGGTTGAATTTGGAATTTTTGATGGAACTTTGAATGGCACTTCAAGTAGATCTTCAAGTGAAGCTTTAAGTGGATCTTTAAGTAGAACTTCAAGTGGATTTTCTTTTAGTAGATAAGGTATGTATCTAAATCCATATACTATAAATATATTTCAAGTATTTATATTATTTATGCAACAAGAATAAGGCAATGATTGCAAGGAGGCTTTGGCAATCAAAGCATTGTAAGCAAAGGTAAACAAGGTTGACTAGTTTGATGGAAGGGATATTTTTAAATATTTAAAATATTATGTACGAGAAATGGAATTGAATTGACTTTCTACAAAAGATATGATTTTATTGTTTGAGCTTACTATGATCTCGAAGATAAGAAAACATATAAAATCAATTATGAAATAATTTGGAAGTTCTTAGAAGACATTTTCTTACATATTGAGAGATGAATATTTCTTAAGAGACTCTAATTGGATCATTAAGAAATCATTTTTAGAATGGATTGAGCATTCTAATAAGAAATTGCAAGCTATCAAATTATTAAGGGAGTTTGAGAGGCAATATTCATGATTATCAAAAGTGGAAAAGATAACATTGGAATTGAACAAGGTTAAATTATTTCTTCAAGCAGCTGATGGAGAATTACAAGAGAGATTAGAAATTATTCTTGAGGATAAAGAAGATAATGAAGGGCTAACAACAAAACAGAAAAAAGTTGAAGATACAGTGGAATTGCTTACAAAAAAAAGAAAAAAGAAAAGATAGGGTTGGTATTCAAAGAGTTGTGCAAGTACCTAAAACTGAAGTGTCTACTTCATAATCAATAATACCTATTATTCAACCTTCAACGACCATATCAAAAAAAGAAGATGTGGGAATTAAAGAACTTATACTTAGAATGCACGATTTTAAAATTAAACTTGCAAGGCTTTAGAAGAAGACTTCTATAATGAATTTAAAAGTTATTTTTAAATAAAGATATATACAAAGATATATTTGGTATAATAATGATTCTCATTCTTGAAAGAATTGTGGTGAATTCAATGAAATGATGTAATAAGGTATTATTTTTTAAAAAAACAGGAAGTGACATTAAAAGATACTAGTGTTTTTTTTTCAAACTAACTTTGGTAAGGGAGGTATGAAAGCATTAGTTAAAGATTATTTGGGAGCAAATGGAATTGCGGTAATAGAAGTTATAAGTTATAGTACTAGGATAGATGACGATGGCAAACAAGATTTTTTTGGAAATATTAAACTAAGTGGATTTTGATCTTCTATCATTTCTACAATGTATAAAAAGAAGATGCCATAGGAAGCTTTATTGAAGACTACTGCTATAATTTATAAAATTACAGGTTGGAAGGAACCTATAGAAGCTTTGTTAGTATATGCTTATACTGCTAAGAGCCAATATGAAGCCTTGATAGAAAAAAAGAGAAAATAAGATTTTAATAAGATAAGAAAAAAAAAATTCTTCCAAGAAGCAAACTCGAGGAGATAAGGCTTATGAAATGGCTTTACAAGAGTTACCAATGAAGGATGCTTCAGCATTATTAAAAAAAAATCAAAAGACTTAGAAAAAAAATATAAGTTAAAAAAAATATTGCTCTCTGATATTGAAGTGGCAATAGATTTAAAGGGGGTGCTTGAAGAGCGTTTGCTCAATGCTAAAGCTAAATTTATATTGAAGGAGATTTTAGATATTGTAAACAATGAATCTCATGATGTTATTACTGACAATATTAAGTGGAAGAAGCAATTAATAGGTGAAGTTGGATCAAATCATACTACTGATGTATATGTATGTGAAGATAAAGAAGATAAAATTGATAATTGGTGCAAACAATCAACAAGTGAAAAATTGATTCATAATCAAAGAGCACATTTTGATAATCAAAGTAATAAAGAGAAAGAAATTTCAAGTCATTATACTTGAAAGCATTAGATTAGAGTGACTATAGGTATTAATAAAGATTGGAGATATGGATGAGCCGGTTGTTCCTTTGATTGACCACAGTTTGGAAATAAATCTTATGTCTAAGGATTTTTATATGAAGCAAAATTTATAAATTTAAAAAGAAAAAAAAAAAAAAGACTATATAATATTGAAAAAGAATTATGTGAATTGGAAACATTAAAGTATAATGAAAAGATTTCTAGTATTTATGAGGAAAATGGATTGGAAGATTCTTTGGAATTGATTATATCAATTGGATTAGGAGATGATGATAAGATTGTACAAATTTATTTAAGAAAAATTTATTCTATACTTGAATCTTTTCAAGCACCAGAGATTATGGTTGAAACAAAATATAAGACAGTAAATAAGAAGGTGAAACCTATAGCTGGACCTTTGCTAAAAGATTCTAAAGAACAAATGAAAAAAGCATTAAGAAAAAATTACTTAAAGGATCCAAAGAATATTAGACAGAAGTTCAGTAAAGAGACTTTTGAGGAATTGAAGATTGGTTATGATGGTTTTTTATTGCCGAAGGAAATTGAATACTTCAAAGAGATGTTAGCAAAACAAGGTAAATCATTTATCTTTGAATTTCATAAAATTGGATATCTGGATCCAAATGTAATAATTTCTATGGTTATTTTCACTATACCACATGTACCTTAGAATTTGAGGCCAATTCCAATATCAAGGGCACATTTGCTAAGTTTGGTGGAATTATTGAAAGAAAAGATGAAGATGAAGATTTTAGAGCCTTTTTTTTGTGCCATATTCTAATCAATGGTTTACAATGCCTCAAAAAATGGGTCATTACAATTTATTCAAGATATTCAACCAGTTAATGTATTGACCATCAAAAATATATGAATTAGATCAATAGTGGATGAATTCGTTGAAGCGTTTGTAGAAAGGACAATCTATTCAATGGAAGATTTGTATTCAAACTATGATCAATTTCAACTTATAATAGAGAATAGAGACATGACAATAATGAGAACACTACTTGGATTAGTTAGAATAAGTATTCTTCCTCAAGGTGCTATTAACTTAGTTATACATATGATAAATATGATGAATAGGGTGTTGAGAGATTTTATTCATGAGAAGACTATGCCTTTTTTACATGATATTTTTATAAAAGAGTGCAAGGAAGAAGACAAGGATGAAACTTTAGATAAGAAGGGATATTGCAAATATGCTATTGATCATATATAAGATTGTGAAAAGATATTGACTCTGCTTGAAGAAATTCATCTTACCTTATCGGATACAAAATTTATATTTAGAGTACAAGAAGTTGTAATTTTTGGACATTTATGTGGATTTTATGGAAGAAAATTGGATCCAACCAAGGTTGATACAATTGAAAGAATGAAAAAAAATTGTAATTTTTTAATAGAGGTACAAAGGTTTTTGGATGCATATATATTTTATCGTATTTTGATTCTTTATTATATTCACATAGCAAATCCATTGTATGAATTATTATGCAAGGATTATAGGTTTAAATGGCAAGAAAAGCATATCAAAGCAATGCAAAGATTGAAGGATTTATTGATATTACATCCAATATTGAGAAAAATTGATTATAAGTATAATAGATCAGTGATTCTTACAGTTGATACTAATCCAATTACTATTAGATGGCTATAGATCAAGATGATTTAAATAGAAATAGATTTACAATTTGATTTGGAACTAAGTTTCTAAGTACTCACCAGCATGCATATTCATAAGTGAAAAGGGAATTATGGGGAGTTGTTTCAATTATGAAAGTTGAAAAAGATTATTAAATTGGGATAATAGTGGTATTTAAAATAGATTGTTTTCCTTTATTTGGAATAATTATTAATTTTACAATACCAAATATTATAATGTTGAGATGGATTACTTATATCAAATCATTAAATCTAAAATTTAAACACGTTGGAGGAAAAGACAATTCAGTAGCAAATATGCTATCTCGAACAAAATATGATGGAGAAGATAAGATGATTGAAGATATTGATGATGTAAATATAAAATTTTATTCAATTTTATAATTGAATAAAGAAGATAAGCTATTTCATGAAAAAAATTATGAAGGAGAGTTATTGGATATTAGATATTATTTGAGCATATTAACCAAGCATATTAATTGGTTGATTGAAAAATTTAAACAAATCAAGAAAAAAACATACAAGTTCATATTATAAGGAGGATTTCTATAGAAGAGGCCAAAATCAAATATTGGAATACTGCAACAAATAGTAGGTATCAAAGAAGATCAATAAAAATTACTCAAAGAATTTCATGATAGTCTATGGGCGGGACATAGAGGAATTTGGACTACTTTTGCTAAATTGAAGGAACAATATTAGTAGAAGAATATATATTAAAATGTAACTTTATTTGTAGAATCTTATACAACTTGTCAAATATATTTGAATATACGTTATTGAGATGATCTATATCCAACATATCTTTTGGCTATTCATTTTAAATAGATTATAGATTTGATTATTATGCCAATAGAATTATAGCAAATGAGGTATTTAATTTTGGCTTGTGAAGATTTATCAAACTAAGTGGAAGGCAGGGTATTAAGAACAAAGTCTATAGAAGGAATCTATAGGTTTTTACTTGAGGATGTTATTTGTCACTATTGATGTATAAGAAAGATCATTGCAGATTATTAAAAATTGGATACATATGAAGCTTGTGAATTCTTTAAAAGATGCGGGATTAAATTATCATTGACTACTACTTATAATTTAGAGGAGAATGCAAAGAATGAATGTGGACATCTATCAATTGTAAAAACTTTAGTTAAAACTTATAATAGAAGAATAAAAGAATGACCTTGACTTCTACCTTATGTATTATGGACTGATCAAATAACACATAGTTTAGTAATGGGATATATGCCAGTGGAACTAATGACAAGTCAGAAACTTATTATATCAATTAAAAAACATGTGCCAACTTAGAGTATGTTACCTTGGAAAGATGGATTAACAACAGAAGAATTGTTGGCTATTAGAATTTGACAACTTGAACAAAGATCAAAAGATGTGAAGTTAGCATTAAAAAGATTACAAGAGATAAGGCTAAAGAATAAGACTCAATTCAATAAACAACATCATTTAAAGCCTAGAGCAATTGAAGAAGGTAATTGGATATTTATTTATAATAGCAGTTTAAATAACCAACATAGTACTTTATGGAAGTTTTCAAAATATTGGTTTAAACCATATGTAGTAGTAACAATCCATGACCATGCCACATATTCATTGAGGGAGTTGGATGATACAAAGTTGAAAATATCTATTGCTGGAAAGCGAGTAAAGATTTTAAAAAAATAAGAAATCAATATGGAAGATCACATTGAAGATATCAATGATTTTGAAAAAAATAATTGTATTGAAATAGATGATGAATATAATGACAAAGAATTTGATGTAGAAAATAAAGAGATGGTGTGATGCCAGCTATGATATGGTTCATTTGGCACATGTTGGAGGATGCGCAAGTTCAGAGGGGGTGGATGTTGTATTATAACACGTTTATGTAGTGAGAAACATGAACAAAGATGATTTCTACTTAATATTCAATTATCTTGATTTAATAGAAATTTAAGATACTGAAAAAAGTTTTTATAAAAGTTTCTTAGATTATTTTCTTGACTTAATAGCTAATAGATAAAAATTAGTAATTAATTTTTCCTTCTAGATTGTAAAAACTCTTTTATTACTTTTAAAAAGCCATAAGTTAATAAAAATAGAATAGAGAAGATAAATAATTAATATGGCTGATACTAAAATTAAATTGATGATAGGATCAAGTTTAAAAATCCTTAGGATAAGTTAGATTGATACCCAAGTATCAATTGTATATGGAAAAGGGTTGAAATCCAATCTCTAGTCACAAAAATGACCATCAAAGACAAAGTATCAGATAATTCAAAAATTGGCAACTAAGATTAGAGAGCTAGCTTTAAGATAGTTCTAGAGGCATTAAAATTATTTCTATAGGATCTAGGAGCATTTAGCAATTATTATAAAAATTTAGGATTTATATTGGAGATTGGGATTTTTATGCAATAAAGCTAGGAGTAGCACTCTTGGCTATTTTGTGCAATTGATGTAACATCTATAGTAAAAAATTTGACAATGTGTGGATGATTGAATGTGCTAAAACTAAGTTAAAATTTGTGACAATCTAATGGTGCAATCAAAATTTATGTGATCTTTAATATGAGGAAGTAGAAAAAATTGGCAATTTAGGATTATTTAGAGATTCTACAATATTTGAAAATCTATTAGTCAAATTAAGATGAAATTTGGCACAATATTAGAAGACTTGAAGAACAAGCAATTATATTAATTTTGAATTGAAGTTAATAATTGGAGAAGGAGAAATTGCTACTGGAGCATCTGTATCAACTTTTAAGTTGGCGGCTAAGTGATATTAGAGTGGTTTTTGATTAATTTTCCACAATTTATAAATTGAGTTGGAGTAAATTTTTTTGAACATATAGAAGACTTATTTTGGCATTCTTATATAAAATTTCACACCAAGTTGATTGTTGGATTAAGAGTTATAGCTTACTGAAGTTTACCAATTAAGGCTAGGACTTACAAAGAGAAATCATAGTTGCTTAATTGTAAAGGTAATAAAACAATTGGATTTTGTGTATAGTTGAAGTTACCAAAAAGAGTGTTTTTAAGTACTTTGTATTAACTTAAGCACTGCTATATTAAAATTTGAATCATATTCTTCTTATATAGATGAAAGCTATTAAGATCTCTTGAGTATTTGTAAACTACAACTTTATCTTCTATAGTTAGGTGCCCGATGTATTCTCAAATAAGACAACATATAATATGACAATGGTTTATTTGATTTTTATAGTATCTACATACTTAAATTTTAAAATTAATTGTACTATCCTTTGCCTTATTTTTTAATTTTTAATTATGAAATAAATTCCAATTAATGGATGATTCTATCATTTTAAGATTGACACAAGATCTTAACTTGGTATTTAGTTGTATTATATGCTTAAAAGTGCAAAAGAATTAATACTAATTTTTATACCATTGCAATATCAACCTATAGAATCTCATCAATATTTAGCTTTAAGTTACTTTTAATCTTCTATATTCCTATTTTCAATAAACAATCTAATATCCTTAGTTATATAAGGCCTATATGATCAATTCTTAAATAGATCCTGCAATAATATTAGATTGGACAAATTTAAAAGTGAGGTAAGATGAACAAATAATATGTTAAAAAATAAGATGATGAATATTATAAAAGCTATAAGTAAATAAATATTTTATCTCATTAAAAATCAAAATTTAATTATAGAACTTAAATATTATAAATCAAAGATTCATACCTTTGGATTATGATGTATAAATTACAAACAAATAAACCATATATTCTAAATTTGTCCATAATTCTTATAACATCATAGAAAGAAAAATCAATCTCAACTGTATAAATATCACAAATATAAGATTTATTCTAATAGTTATTTAAATAATATAGATAAGTAGAAATAGATAAAAATAAATAAATTTAATAATATCTTATAAAAAAAGCTTCCTAGAAGCTTCATAGACTTAGTTTCATCTTTATTCATATCTATAGGTGATTGATAGGTTAAAGACTTGGCTAATAAGTTAGCCACATGTCACACATGTATGTTACATATTAATTACTTGCATATATATTTTTTGTGTGTATCTCAATAAAATGATATATTTCCTTTCCATCTCACTATTGTCACGCATTATACCATCTCTTATTGTGTTAGCTGTATTGCTTCTTTCTTGCTATGAGAAGATGGATTTGGTGACATGTTGATAATTTATGGAACTAGCTAATTACATGGCATATAATTAGAAAAATTGTCTTGTAAATTTGACATATGCCTTATAAATTTGAGACATGTTGGAGGTCATATAGAATGTCACCACATAGCTATTAGATAGATAATATATATAGAGACAAGAGTGAAGCCTTTTTTACTCTTGTCAATACCTTTTTTGTTCCTAGTCCTATTTCAAGAGTCTCTATTCTTCTTATCTTTAAGAATAGCTATTCTAATTTAATACTATTCCATCTTTGAGTGATTATTTATTCTTTTCAAATGACATAAGAATATTTTAATACTTTAATTATTTATATTTTATGTCCTTGATAATTTGACAAGAATGATGATTCATTATTTTTATTTTATTTTATAACCTTCTTTTTTTCCTTAAAAAAAATGGGTCACCCTTCTTTGTGGAAATTTTTATTTGATAATAGAGATTACGAATTATTTCCTTCTAATTTGAATTATAAATTTATTAAATTATCTAAGATCAAAGAAAAAATTATGAATGCTATACTTAACAGAATTAAAAATAGATTCATAACTATTATAGATCTTTAAGAGCTTATCAACACTCTTAGAGTGGAAATTTCATACATCACTAATGTCAACTATAGAAGCACTATTCTTATGTCTATGGAAGAAGTCCAAAGCATATGTCAAGAAGTTGTGTAGTTGAAAGAAACAAATAAATTAGTCCCATAATAAAATCTAAGAAGTCTTGTTTCTATAAGTATGAAAAAGACAAAAATTAGTATGCTTGAGAAGTTTGATGGAATAAGATTAAAATTTCAAGGATTTTTGCAACAAATCAAGCTTTATCTAAGGTTGCATCTTTTTCAATATTCTAATGAATTTACTCAAGTTGGATTCATATACATAATTTTATTTAGAAGTGTTCTTTCTTAATTTGCACTTTTGATGAAAAAAGATTTATAACTTTATTATTATTTGAATTCATTCTTTGAAATATTTACAATCACCTTTAGAAAAAGTGATTGAAAAAGAGTAGGAAAGACCAAGCTCTTATCTTTATGAGAAGGATCATAGTTAGTCACAATCTATGCTACTAAATTCTAAGACCTCACTTATAATATAGAGTGGAATAACAAAGCTCTTATTAATCAATTTTGTTATAGGTTGAAAGATAATATCAAAGATTTATTATTAAAAATATAAAAAATAGACTCTTTATAATAATTTATTACTCAATTTTTTTCATATGACAATTGATTATTTGAAAGGCATCAAAAATATAGATTCGGCTAAAAAAGAACAAGTCAATTACTAACAATAATTTTTGAATTTCAAAATTTATTTAATTAAGCTAAAACCAATGTAAATTGATATGATATATTTTAAATCTTTCATTAAATAAGAAAAGATTCAATATTATTATATTGTGATTTAATTATAGTACAAAAATAATATATTATCAAAGACATGAATTAGAAAAAGATGTATGATTTAATGAAAATTGTATCAAAAGAAAGTTACAAAATAGGAATAAGAAAGTATGTATATTCAAAGGGAAATTGGAATGGCTATTGCCAAAGACTAAAAACATGAAGACTCTTGAAACTAGATTAGAACCAGGAAAGGAATTGACAAGAGTGAAGAAGGCTTCACTCTTCCCTCTATAAATACTATCTAACTAAGAGCTACGTGGCGGTATTCTTTAAGACCTCATACATGTGTCTAATTTGTAAGACACGTGTCAAACTTGCATGACAAGTTTTTTACATGTGCGCCACGTATTTGACTTGTTTCGCAAGCTATTAACATGTGTGACACATGGCTAGCTTGTTCTACAAGCTACCAACATGTGCGCCAAGTGGTTAGCTTGTTGACCAAGTTTCTAACCTACCAATCACCTATAGACATGTATAAAGGTGATTTCGTGTCTATGTAGCTTCTAGGAAGCTTTTCTATCAGATATTATCAAATCAATTTATTTTATCTACTTCTATTGGTCTATATTACTTAGATAATTATTAGAATAAATCTTATGTCTGTGATATTATCTCCCCTTCTAGGAACGAGTTCCACGAGGAGCGGTGATTATATGTTGAAGAAGTCCATGATACGTCGAATTATGCTTGCCACATACTTTGATCTTTGTTCCCTTCAAAGGTAGTTGATAGGCCCTTTCAGCCATCGATAATATCCTATACCAAGGTGAGAAGACTATCCTATTATTTGATTATTGTTGAGGCCTTCATAACTCCCTTCAAAGTAAACATTAGAAACACCATCAGGAATAGTTCCTACCTCTAAAAGTATCATCAAACATTGGGAGTCTCTTCCAAGGTTGTGATACTTTTTGATATTTTTGTCGTTCTTGAGCTTTTTTTGATTACACCTTCATTATTGCATATAACACTGACAAACGATTTGCCAAATCTTTTGCCGTTGGATTATCAACTTTTGAAAAGTCAAAAGCATGAAGTCGTAGATGGTAACCATAATTAGCAAAGAAAGGTATTTGTTGCATAGAAGAATATATTGTATTATTATAAGCAAACTTTACCAATGGCAAAAGAGCTGTTCAATCATCTTGTTGGTAGATAATGGTACATCTTAAGTATTGCTCCAAGACTTGGTTCACGCGCTGTCGTGTTGTGACATGATTATATGATAAAACTATGACTAAAAATGATTTTTCAATTAATATTCTATTATCTTAGTTCAACAAGAATTCAGTATATTTTAACAAGGTTTTTATGAAAGCCTCTTAGTTTATTTTCTTCACTTAATAGCTAGTAGATAAGAATTATTTAGTAATTTTATCTTCTAGGTTGTAATAATTCTTTTATTGTCTTAGAAAAGCCATAAAATAATAAAATTTAATAAAAAGAATAAATTACTAGCATGATTGATATTAGGATTAAGTTGAGGGTAGAGTTGGGCTATAAAATCCCCAAGATAGGTTAGATTGATAATCAAGGGTTGGCCGTTTATAGGACAGGGTCGAAATCAGACCTTTGGCTACTAAAACGGCTGCTTAGGGCAAAATAAGAGTCTTTTGGCAGATCAAAAGATAGGGTTAAAAAGAAAACTTAAGAAATTTTGTATAGAAGTTGATTTCAAGTGATTTGAATAAGAAATGACTTTGTAATAGCTTTGCAAAGTCAGGGTTGTTTTCAGCAACTTAGGAATTTGTGAAATAAAATAGGGTTGATATTTTAGGCAATTTCAAAAGTTTTGTAGTAGATCCATAGCTGAAAATTTGTGGATTTTTGGGTATTATTGTTTTTTATTTGTGCTATGAATTTGAATTGAATCTAATGGTTTAATTGTATGTAATTGAGGTTGAAGTAGATTAAGGTCTCGGAAATTAAGTTTTGAAGGTTAGTTAGGGTTTTTGAGATCTTGAGCAATCTGCTATTTGGATTGGAGTGAAATTTGTGTATATAGGTAGTAGACTTATTTTTCTATGCACATACAAAATTTGAAAGCAATTGAATGGTGTAAACGAGAGATTTAGATACTAGAATATTGGCATCAAGACTAGAGAAGGAGGCCGGCCGTCACCCATGCAAATTTATGGATTTTTCTTCTTTTTGTGAAGTTAGATCTTCTTTAAACTTAATGTACTTATTTTCAACTTAATTAATAAGATGTATACAAAATTTCAATCAAAATCAATAGTTTATTTGATAGTTGTTGAGGTTCTAAAACTACCTAAGGATTTCCTTAGGGTTTGGTTAGAATTTGACTAAAGTTAGTTAGGATTTGTTTTAGGATTTAGTAGGGTTTGTTTTAGGATTTTTTAAAATTTGATCAAGGTTGATTAGGGTTTAATTAAGATATGATTAAAGACTATTTAGAGATTGATTAGAGAAATTAGGACTAGTTATTGTTGCGTATTTTTCTTTTATCTTCCATAGCCAGGTGCCCGGAATATTCTCAAGCAAGACTTCACGACATACGATAGTGCTCTATTTTTCCGTCAGTTTGAGGATAAAAAGCTAAAGATAATTTTATGTCTACTTTTAAGATCTTGAAAAGGATTCTCCAAAATCTTAATACAAATTGAGTTCTCCTATCTAATATAATATCCTTAGATAATCCATGATAGCAATAGATATTATCAATGAAAAGCTTAGTCGTTTCTTCACCTGTGATAGATTTTATACATGGCACAAAATATGCCATCTAGGTGAATTGATCTACTATCACAAATATAGAGTCATAAGATCTTGAGCTTAGAAGATCTGTGATGAAATCCATAGAAACAAAAGACCATGGTTGTTCTGGAATAGGTAATGGCTGAAGAAGCCCAAAAGTTTGATGACAAGGAATCTTGGATCTTGAGCAGATATCACATGATTGTACAAAGTCTTTGACTACCTTCTACATTTGAGGCCACAAAAAATCTCTTGATATAAGTTTCAAAGTCTTGTTGTATCTAAAATGTCTTGCTGCTGAAAAATTATGACGTGCTTGAAAAACAAGTAAACATGTTTCTCCTTCTGGAACATATAGGCATCTTTTGAAATATAGTAGATTATTTTTGAACTCAAATTTAGAAGAATCATGAGTCTTGAAGAGTTATTCTTGATATCATAAAGAAGAGAATCTGAGGTTATACTTGATTGAATTTTTTTGAGAAAAGTTGAATCAACAGTCAATGTTGATTTCATTGCTCGAAGATGAAATTGCTTTGGTTTCAAAAGGGCCATTCTTTGTTGCTCAAAAGCTGCATTTCCTTCTTTTGGTGCAAAATAAGAACGTCTAGAAAGGGCATCAAACAAACCTTGTTGTTTTCTTGGCCAATAAGTGATAATGAACTTGAATCTTGACAAAGACATACTGCAATGAGCTTGACGATGATTCAACACGCGTGTTGACATAAAATACTCGAGGTTCTTATGATCTATTGTCGTACTATAATTGCTTACAGTATGAAAAATCCATTCAAAATATATAATATATTTATAGATTTAAATATGTATTAGAATGATTAATAAAATAAATTAAAGGGGATTGATATAAGAAAATTTATTTTAAATTTTTATTTAATTTGGTTATGGCTTTTAAATTATATAGAACCTAAATATTTAGTATAAAGCCTTGAGAGGCAATTGGGATCTAAAGAAGAAGAATTAAACTACTAAGAGGCCTATTTAGAAGGATGAAGACAAAGTGAGGATGAATGAAGACAAGAGGTGAAGTTCTTCATTCCTATTGGTCAATGGTCATGCCCAATAGGCTTTGAGGAGGCTACCTACAACAAGAATAAGGATTTCAGTGACTTCAAGGAAGCCATTCAAAAATCAGAGACTAAGGTTAGAAAGCTTGTTTTTTTGGGCTACAATTTTGGTGTAAAATTTGAGAGATTTGGAGTTTTTATGAGGGAGAAGTGTGCGCTTGAAGTTAAGGTGTGCAAATTGTACCTACTGTCACATTTTTGAAGATTGGAGGAATTGTATGGAAGCTTTTGGAGATCAAGAGATGCGATTGGAGAAGAGGTTTCAAAATCTACATCTAATGAGGAAGAATTATTACATTTGGAGTTCTAAACAAGGAGATATTAGGAGTCAAAGATAGCTGATTGAATTCCAAGGCAATAAGTAGGCCGTTTTATTTATAGTGATGGGTTTTGCCATATCTTGAGTTTCTAGACGAATTTTTGTCTAAAATATTTTAAGAAGGTGAATCTTTGTGCTAAAAAGCTATATATCAAAGTTTCATATCATTTGGACTTTGGATTTGTGAGATATGAAGAATTTAGTATATAGGTGTTTGTAAACAAGGGTTTGAAACTACTGTTAAGGTTTTTATGATATCTAAAGATCAATTAATAATCAATAGTTGAAACTTGTTGTGCTAGTTGTTAAGAGCACATTAGTACTTTATGTGAAATTTTAGTAGATTTGAATAGTTAGATTACGAGTTATAGGTTGATGAAGTTTAAAAAAAATTCCCCTCCTACGGACAGATGAAGGTTTAGAATATTTTGTTATATTTTGAGTGCTTTTTTGTGAAATAAGACTTATGTATTAGGTGTAATAGCCCTAAAATAAAGACTTTTATAAAAACTTGAGGATTTTATTATTTTGGATCTTGGTTGAGTATTTAGTTGCAGCCAGAAATCCAGTGCTTTCTTGAGGCAAATTCTCTCTACCACGACACCCTATATACGGTGATTAGACTGGAAGCACCTTCTAGATAATGACGCCATTCTTGAAAGGAGTCTACGATTGCAAAAAGTTCTTTGTCGTGGATCTCATAATTAATCTCGACTATTAAGAATTTTCTTTAATGAAAAGCTACTAGATGAAGTTTGTCATCTGTTCCCTTTTGTTACAAAACTACAGCCAAGGCAAAGTCTAATGCGTCTATTTCTATAAAAAATACTTTGAAAAAGTCAACACAATATAAGATTGGTACAAAAACAAACGATATCTTTAGAGCTTCAAAAGCTGTTTCCGCTTCTTGATTCCATTGGAGTTTGTCTTTACAGGTTAAAGATGTAAGTAGAGCTATAACTTGAGAAAAGTCTTTGATGAAGATCTGATAATAATTGGCAAATCCCAGAAAGCATTGAACATCTCTTACCGTCTTTGGAATCTTCCAATTTATGATTGTCTGGACTTTCTTAGGATCCATCATGAGACCATCATTTCAAATGATGTATCCTAAAAAATCAACTTGAGCAGTATGAAATACATACTTTTATATCTTGGCGTATAATCCCGCATCTCTAAGTTTTTGTAATACTTGACAAATATGTATTTCATGTTCTTCTACGTTCTTAGAATAGATCAAAATATAGTCTAAATAGCAGATGACAAAATTATCTAGGAACTCACAAAAAACATCATTCATGAGATGTTGAAAAGTAGTCGGTGCATTCATAAGTCCAAAAGGCATGACATTATATTCAAAATGTCTATACCTAGTTCGAAAAGCAATTTTTCATTTCTCTCCTTCTTTGATGCATATTAGATTGTATGCTCCTCTTAGATCTATTTTTGTGTAGATCTTAGCTTGTTTTAAGTGGTTAAGGAGTCCTGATATCAAAGATAATAGATATCTATTTTTGATTGTAATCTTGTTGAATCCTCGATAGTCAACACACATTTGCAATGATTCATCTTTTTTCTTCACAAATAAAATTGAAGCTCTTACTAGAGATTTAAAATAATGTATGAAATTCTTGGCCAAATTCTCGTCAATATATACTTTGAGTTCAGCCAACTCATCTTGTGATAAACTGTGGATTGGTCCAAATGGTGGCTGAGTTTCTTCCTTGAGGTCGATTGAACAATCATATGGACGATGCTCCAAAAGAATATCTACATTCTTTTTCTCAAAAACTTTGTGATAATCCAAATAATGGCTTGGAATGCCACTTAAAGTCTTTCCACCATCAGAAACAAAAGTGGCATAAATAACAAAAGTTGATCCTTCTTTTCCTACGTGTATAAAAGCTTTTGTATCTATAAGTACGGGTTTTGCTATAATAGATTTATAGCTTTTTACTTAATCGATAGAATGTTTAATAACATTCTAAAAAAAATCAAGTCTACAAGAATTCCAATCTATTTGAGAGTTATATTTTTCTAGCCATGATAAACCTAAAATAATTGGATTAGACAGAGATTTAATTATGTTAAAGATTACGTAGCTATTATGACCATCTATTATTACTTTTATAGGATGGGTTTCATGAGTGATGTTTCCAGAAGACAATGGATGACCATCTATAACTTTTACATGTACGGATTTAGTTTTCTATATTAAAGATATTTTACGATTCTTAACAAATTGTTCATCTAGAAAGCATAGTGAGGCTCCTGAATCTAATAAGGCAAAGGCTCTGTAGTTTTTTGGTTCTAAATATACATCTATTATAAAACAAGGAGAAAATTTTGAGGAGGGGATAGGACCTTCAATAGGAATTGTACAGGGTTCCAGCTATACGTTGTCATACTGCATTTACGTGCAGTGTATAAAAATATTAAATACCTTGTATCTATTATTAATATATGTGTGAGTGCTAGAGGTTATTTTAGAAGATATTATAAGGAGAGGATTTATTATAGCCACTTAGTTAGTAAATTAAGATGGTTATTTATTTTGTTCCTACCTTATTTATATCCTAGAATAGACTCTTTTATAATTAGAAGAAAAGTAAAGGTTGTTTTATCTTTCTTGTTGACTTTTGAGGTAGAATGGACCTTGTGAGGAGTAAGAAAGAAGAGCATGGGGTGAATAAGGCCTGTCCAATAGGATTTGGCTGTCCATGTAGACGTCTCATAGTCTAATATGGAAAGAAAGGGAGATATACTCCTCTTGCTAGATCAAGAGAGAAAAGAAACACTTTTGAATGGTGAACTTTGGAGAGAGATAGCTCTGAGGAGATAAAAGCAATTATAATGCAAATTAGTAGGTGTATTCTTCAAGTTGTGAGGATTCTAGAACCTACTCACTTGCTTGTTTTGGAATTGTGAGCAAAACATTATGCTTGTTTTAGTAGAGTAGGGTTTGCTGCCACCCGACGAAGAGGGCTAGAAACTTTGATCTGCCACTGCAAGTTTGATTTCGAGTCTTTCTCAATAAAACATATTGAGAGTGTATGAAGTTGTGATAGCTTTCTATCAAGACATCTCTTGTAGCATTTGGAGTTGGAGAGCAAAAGTTGTGAGCTTGAGAGTCGGAAAGGGTTTGCTGCCACCTGATGAAGAGGGGCAGAGACTTTATTCAATCACCCAAGTCGGACAATCTCTTCAATCCTTTTGATAATTTAGATGCTTATTAGACACATGTATGAGGTCTTAAAGAATTTTTTAAGATAAATATCTTAAATTTTTAAATATTTTAGTGATAATGTAATTTTTAGTGACAATATAATTTTTAGTGATTATGTATGAGGATAAAAATTACAACCTTTTAAAATTGCATTATCACTAAAATAAAAATTACATTATCACTAAAAATATTTAAGACCTCATACATAAGTCTAATTTGTAAAGATTTATTTTTAGTGATAATATATATTTATCACTAAAAATGCTTATTTTTAGTGATAATATATATTCAAGTATACCTCAAAATACAACCGCATATGAGGAATACAAGTTGTACAACAAGCTGAAACTAAATATATTACTAAAAATTCATCCAAAGGTCAAATCAAGCGTGCTTATAGCCTATAAAAAGCCAATAATCCATTGTAAAACATATCAAAATTTCACAAATAGATGACTTACCGTTTAAAAGTTATGGCTAAAAGAAGTAGGCACTAAAATTTCCAAGCAAATGCAAAGGCAGCAAAGCTCCTCTTCACTTCAGCCTTTGTTGTGATCACTTCCCTTCTCCAAATTGGACATGCAATAGCTTTTTAGAAAGCTCACTCCATCATCTAACTTGTTCTAAAATTTTGCATGCATGCCTCTCAAACTCCAGATTTTGTAGCTAGTTGATTCTACTCTTCAAACCCTAGCAATAATTTGCCCTCTTTGACACTTCACGGCTCATAAAACTTTCATCAAAGCTCCAAATGTATTGATTTTTGTTTTTGTAGAAAGCTTACACAAGCTACTATAAGCACCTAAATTATCAAAAAGATTGAAGAGATTGTCCGACTTGGGTGGTTGAACAAAGTCTCTGCCCCTCTTCATCGGGTGGCAGCAAACCCTTTCCCACTCTCAAGCTCACAACTTTTGCTCTCCAACTCCAAATGCTACAAGAGATGTCTTGATAGAAAGCTATCACAATTTCATACACTCTCAATATGTTTTATTGAGAAAGACTCGAAATCAAACTTGCAGTGGCAGATCAAAGTTTCTAGCCCTCTTCGTTGGGTGGCAGCAAACCCTACTCTACTAAAACAAGCATAATGTTTTGCTCACAATTCCAAAACAAGCAAGTGAGTAGGTTCTAGAATCCTCACAACTTGAAGAATACACCTACTAATTTGTATTATAATTGCTTTTATCTCCTCAGAGCTATCTCTCTCCAAAGTTTACCATTCAAAAGTGTTTCTTTTCTCTCTCGATCTAGCAAGAGGAGTATATCTCCCTTTCTTTCCATATTAGACTATAAGACGTCCACATGGGCAGCCAAATCCTATTGGATAGGCCCTATTCATCCCATGCTCTTCTTTCTTATCCCTCTTAAGATCTATTCTACCTCAAAAGTCAACAAGAAAGGTAAAACAACCTTTACTTTTCTTCTAATTACAAAAGAGTCTATTCTAAGATATAAATAAGATAGGAACAAAACAAATAACCATCTTAATTCACTAATTAAGTGGCTATAATAAATCCTCTCTTTATAATATCTTCTAAAATAGCTTCTAGCACTCACACATGTATTAACAATAGATAGAAGATATATAATATTTTTATATACTGCACGTAAATGCAATATGACAACGGTCCCTATTGTAGCTGGACAAATTCGTTTTTTTGACATGTTGTCTTTTTTGACAGCCATACTCCTCATTTTGTAGTTGTGTCATTTCTTCGAATAATGTTGAGCAGATGTTGTAATGTTGGCTGATGAATGCAACATCATCCCACTTGATATCAGTTACTAGTTGTTGAAATTGTGAAGCATATAATGACATTGATCGATTGCCTTGTTGTAGGATGCAAATCTTGTTGGTTGCAACACAGATTGCATCATGTTCTCCATACATAAATCAAAATTCTGTTAAAAATGCCTCCAAATTATCCAATATTAGATCACATCGTTCAAGAAAAGATGAAAATCACGATAAAACGTATTCCAAAAATAATGTTCTAGTAAATCTAACTTGAGATCCTTGCGTAGGATAACTTTGAAGTTGAAGTTTAATCACTAATTGTATCTGATTGACGAATCCTTGAAACTTAAATCTTGTGCCATTAAATTTCTTAGGCAAACTAATTTTTGGTTCTCTAATATTTGAATGGTATTCCATCATAGGTGAGGTAGTATGGTTTGGTGTAGATATTGATATAGCTCCAACTATCTTCATATCTTCACTTTTTACTAATCTTGTTGCTCCTTGTGGTGGTAAATTGAGTTGATGCATTGCAAGCATTAGCTCTCTCATTTGTTCTTACATTTGTGCCATTGTACTCTTTATTTTCGCAAGCTCTGCCATGATAATATAATAGGAAGGAAGGTGTCTATTCTCACTTTAAGAAATACAGAATAACACACTCAAAATAAAAAATTCTAAAAACAATATCAGTTTAAAAGTGGATACTCCACAACTTCTAAAATTGCTTATGTCTTATCAAGAGAAAGGGGTAATCCACTCTTAATCAAGAATAGACAAAGCTCTGATATTGTATGTGTACTCTTATCAATCTATCAAGGATATGAATTAGAAAAAGATATATGATCTAATGAAAATTGTATCAAAAGAAAGTCACAAAATAAGAATAAGAAAATATGTATATTCAAAGGGAAAGTGGAATGACTATTGCCAAAGACTAGAAACATGAAGACTCTTGAAACTAGACTATGGTCAAAAAAGGAGTTGGCAAGAGTGAAGGAGGCTTCACTCTTGCCTCTATAAATATTATTTAACTAAGAGCTATGTGGCAGTATTCTATAGGACCTCATATACGTATCTAATTTACAAGACACGTGTCAAACTTACATAACAAGTTTTCCACATGTGCACCACATACTTGATTTGTTTCATAAGCTACCAACATAAGTGATACATGGCTAGCTTCTTCCACAAGCTATCAACATGTGTGATACATGGCTAGCTTGTTCCACAAGCTATCAACATATGCACTATATGGCTAGCTTGTTGACCAAGTTTCTAACCTACCAATCACCTATAGACATGTATAAAGGTGATTCCACGTCTATAAAGCTTCTAAGAAGCTTCTCTATCAGATATTATCAAATCAACTTATTTTACCTACTTCTATTGGTTTATATTATTTAGGTAATTAATGGAATAAATCTTATGTCCGTGACATGTATATGTATATTTAATATATGATTTATTATTTAATTAAATAAGAACTATATTAGTGGATTTTTATTGATTATAAAATGTGGTTAGGTTTTTAGTTTAAAAAGAATCCATTTATAAGGGCTATTATTGAGATTTATACAATCTTTTTTTTTTTTTTTTTTTTTTTTTTTTTTGATAGTGACTTTTGAGGTTGATTTTATATTGATAATAACTTTATATATTTTGAGTCATCTTTATTAGACATTGGCGATCCTTGAGATCTTATTTATTTATTTTATTTGGTATTTAGAATATATATTATATAATCCTTATTAGAAAAAGGATTAAAAAGGAATTTTTAGTATAAAAAAGAATAATTAGGCTATCTATATAGATGAATGGAGATGGATGATAGAAGTCTCTATTCTTATTGGCCAAAAGTCATATCCAATAGACTTTTAGGAGGTTGCTTGGAGCCTTATTAGGAATTGAATTTTTTTTTTAAAAGCATTTGAACATCAAAGGTTTGAATTAGTAAATTTATATTTTTTTACTATAATTTTAATATAAAAATTGAGTGATTTGGATTTTTTATAAAGGAGATATAGGTACTCAAAATTAAAGTGTTGAAATTGTATCTACTATTATTCATTTGGATATAACTCACGTGTACAAAAAGCAATAAAAAATTAGTAATTAGGATTAAAAAGAACACTTTTTTGGCTACACTTCTTATATATAGCTTAATAAATTTTAAACTAAGATAAAAGAGGTATTAAGAGTTGAAGTCAATGCTTACAATCTAAGAGTAGTAAGTAATCTTATTTAATTAGTGGTTGTGTTTTGAGCTATATCTTAAATAATTTGATAAGGTTTTGGCTCAAAATTTTTAAAAGTATATATCTTCATATTATAAAATTATATAAAAATTTTGTAGCATTAAAATTTTGGATTTTTGAGATATGAAGAAAATAGTACTTGGATATCTATAAATTAAGATTTTAAGCACCTATTAGGATTTTTAAGATATCAGATGATTGTAAGCAAATCTATAATTGAATATTTTTGTGATGAAGCTTAAGGATATAACTTATACTTTAAAAAAATTTGATAAAAATTGAACAACTGAATTAAGAGTTATTAGATTATAAAGTTTAAGAAGAAATCAATCTTTGCAAGTGAATAAGCTATTGATGGATTTTGTTGTAATTTGAATATTTTGTATAAATTAAAGGAATTTTTTTAGAAGCCAAGACTTAATAGAGGTGGAAAAATAGATATATAAAGCTATATCAAATTTTTTATATAAAAATAGAATTAAAAAAAAATTTATGGTTTTTCTTAAAAATTATTGACAATCTAATTTATCAATAACTAATTAATTATGATTTCATATAATAAGGGGTGTTAAGAAATTTTTTACATGCCAAAAAAAACTTTATATATAAATCTATTTAAATATAAGAAGATTTTAATAATATAATATCTTTTAAAATAATATCATTGTATTATTTATCTTTTTTATTTAAAAAAAATCTTTTATTAAAATTATGCTAATAAATTACAAATAAATTTTCTATTGCTAGGTACCAAGTGCATTTTTAGATTGAAAATCACATCATACAATAATACCATCAAGAGGGTTTGTACTTATATTGTCGAGAATCTAAGCACACCACTCAACATTATTCAAAAAAATAATACAACCACAAAATGAGGAATATGGTTGCTAGAAAAGACAATGTATCAAAAAACAAATTTTTCTAGCTATAATAAGAACCGTGCGGCTGGAATCATATGCAATACTTAATAAAGGTTTTGTTTTCTTTCTAGATCTTTCACCTTATTTTACAATAGATATATCTTTAGGACCTAAAAATCACAGTCTTTATCTTATTAGATTCAAGAGCCTCAACTTATTTCATAAACAAAAATTTAGTTAAAAAATAAAAAATATCTTTAATTAAGAAAATTAAATCTATACATGTAAAAGTCATAGATGATCATTTGTTATCATCTAGAGATGTTGCCTACAAAATTATTCCTTTAGATGTAGCAAATAAAGAACATAATAGTATAGTATTATTTAATATGATTAAATTTTCTTCTAAGCCAAATATTTTAGAATTATCATGGTTAAAAAAATATAATTCTTAAATAAATTGGACTTCTTATAATCTTAACTTTTTTTTGTAGTTTAATCCAAAAATCCATTAGACAAGTAAAAATACACAAGCCTAATACATTCAAATCCTTTTTTGTAGATGCAAAGTTTTTATACATGTGACAAAAGAAGGATCATCTTTTATTATATACTCCACACCTACTTTCAAAGCTAAAAAGACTACAAGTGATATTTCTAGTTAATATCAAGATTTTCAATATGTTTTTGAAAAGAAGAATGCAAATATTCTTCTAGAGCATTGACCTTATGATTATTCAATCAATCTTTAAGAAAAAGCTCAACCACCATTAGGATCAATCTACAATTTATTGTAAAATAAGTTAGCTATACTGAAGGAATATATTGATGAAAACTTGGCTAAAAACTTCATAAACTATTCAAAATTCCTAGCAAGAGCTCCTATCTTATTTGTGAAAAAAAATAAAAAAAAAAAAAAAAAAAAAAAATCATTACGGATATGTATAAGGATAAATTTCACCTTTCAATCCAAATTACAAGATGGTATTACTTAAGAGTTTCTTGTAATTGGTGGTGTGAAGTGAAGGAAGAAATTAACAAGAACAAAAAGAAGAACAAATACAAACAAGTAAAATAGATGGTATCAAGCAAGTACACAAGCTAAGATAATTGCCTCCAAGATTTATTAAGATTCTATTTCTTCTCTATTAATACTATTTTTTTATATTTAGTATCTTTTAAAAATATCTTCACTTTACAATTATAATTTTGGCATTCTAAATACATTCTTTTGTATTAAAATAACTAATGAGTCAATTTGATGACTTATAATTAAGAAGTGAATTTGAGGATGATTGTGAGGATTTTGTCTGAATTTGAGGCAAATAGAGAAGTTTGGAATTTTGGATTGAATTAGGTTTGATTTAGAAGTATATATTTGAAGTTAAAAATAGATTTGACTTGATTGGATTTTAATTTTGGCTTAAAATAGGCCTATATAAATTATAGTGTGAATAAGATTAAAATAGGGATATATAAATTATAATATAAATAAGATTAAAATAGGACCAATTCAAAAAATATAACGTAAAAAGGATTATTGTAGGGCAAGTTCCAAATTATAATATGAATATGATTAAACAAAGTAAGATCTTGACTTGACTAAAAAATATTCTAAGAAATCTTTAAGATATATACTAAGATATCTCAAAATATCAATCAAAGAATCTTTAGGAAATTTTAGGATATATACTAAGGTATCAATCAAAAAATCAATTTAAAAATCTTTAAAAAATCTCAAAATAACTTTAAGAAATTTTAAGGTATAAATTAAGATATCTCAAGGTATCAATCAAGGAATTTTTTAAAAATTCTTAAAATATAAACTAAGATATTTCAAGGTATCAATCAAAATTTTTTTATAAAATCTTCAAGGTATAAATTATGATATATATTAAGATATTGTAGGATATCATGAGGTATTGATTGGATTGGTCTAGATTTAGGCTTGTGAAAAATTATAAAGGCTTAAAAGATGTGAAATATATAAAAATTTAAATTACTTCCAACTTCTTACTTTCTTGTGGTTTCTCTAATTCTTTTTCTTCATCTAATAGGTAGCTAGAATTACAGTGATTTCTTAAAGAAGATTCTTTTTTTTTTAATAATATTTTTGGTGCTTTCACTGAGAGATTTTTTAAAGCTATTAGGTATTAATAAAATGATAGAAACAAGAAAATCTAGTACTAGTTTGGAATTTGAGAGTGTTTAAGAGATGCTGAAGGTAATCTTAAAGTATATGAAAAAATAATCATAAGAGCAAGTAAAGATGTAGCATGTTGTCATGTTGCATTTACATACAATATATAAAAATATTATATATTATTTATTTATTTATTTTTGCTATCTATATGTGGATGTGAATCTCAAAAGACAAGCAATATGGATAAAATGGAAGGATTGTAGAGGAAGTTGTTGAGAGTACAAGCTTCTTGAAGAAGCTACTAAAAGCTTTTTGCAAAAGTTACAAAGATTCATATAAAGAGGCCAAATGCAACCTTGCTATAGAACTGAACTATTAGTTTCATGCATGTTATCTTATTACTGATAGCATGGACTCAGAGGAACTAGAGGGTTTAGAATTTCTCTTATCAAATGAATTGATTCAATTAATATAATCTTCAACATCTTAAAGGCATGTGTTAGATAAAGCAGAGCCTTCTAGCTATCACATCAGACCTTGTTTGGATCCAAATCTTTAGCAATGTTTATTATCAAGTCTACAACTGGAGTCAAGAGTTTTGGTGATTGTATTAGATGCAGATTCTATGCTTTTTGGAAGAGATCAACTTATAATTGAGGGATGTTTTGAAAATAACAATGAGAGTCAGATAGTAACCCATATTTCTAATGAGCTTGGTCATCGCCTTTGGCTTCACGGCCCCCTCAACCACTTGATTAGAAAACAGAGGGCAACCTTCATCACTTCATTGCTTCATCAAATTCTTGAGTTCTTACATGAGTGAGTACTAGAGGCTATTTTGAAAGATATTCTAAGGGAATGATTTATTTTAGCCACTTAATTAGTGAATTAGAATGGCTATTAGTTTTGTTCCTACCTTACTTTTATCTTAGAGTAGATTCTTTTGTAGTTGGAAGAAAGATAAAGGCTATTTTATCTTTCTTGTTGACTTTGAGATAGCATGATTTCTTGTAAGGGATAAGAGAGAAGAGTATGGAAAAAATAAGGCCTATCCAACAGGATTTTGGCTGCCTATGTGGGCGTGGCATGGACTGATGTGGAGGAAAAGAGGAGGATACTCTGCTTACTAGAACCAATTTTTTAGTTTTCAGTGTGTAAGATTTGGAGGGATATAGCTCCAAGTATACTAAGCTTTTGCAATGAAATTTAGAAAAGGTGTTTTTTGAATTGTGGTGATTCTAAAGCCTACTCATTTACTTATTTTGGAATCGTGAGTAAAAAGTTACAATTGTTTTAGTAGAGTGAGGTCTGCTACTATCAAGAAATGAAGGCAGAAACTTTCAGCTGCTATTGCAAGTTTGATTTTCATTCTTTCTTAGTAAAACTTATAAAAGATATAGAAAATTTTACTAACTTTTTATCAAACTATTTCTTGAAGTATTTGGAGTTGGTAAGAAAGAATTGTGAGCTTGAGAATGGGAAAGGATCTGTTGCCACCTGATGAAGAGAGACAAAGATTTTGTTCAATCACCCAAGTTGGACAATCTCTTCAATCTTTTTAATATTTTATATACTCATAGTTACTTGTGTAAGCTTTCCATAAAAAAAAAACCAAAGTATTTGGAGCTTCTATGAAAATTTTATGAGCTATGAAGTGACAAGAGAGAAAATTGTTACCAAAGTTTGAGGGGTAGTTTCAAGTAGCCATAAAATCTGAAGTTTAAGAGGCATACCTGTGAAATTTGAAGACAAGTTAGATGATGGAGTAAGCTTTTCAAAAAGCTATTGCATGTCTAATTTGAAAAAGGCAAGTGATCACAAAGGAAGCTGAAGTAAGAGGAGCTTTGTTGTCTTTGTAGTTTGTTGGAAATTTTTAGTACCTACTTTACTTAGCCGTAACTTTTAAATGGTAAGACCTCTATTTGTGAAATTTTAGTAGATTTAATAATATATTAATAGCTTTCTACAAACTATAAGCACGCTTGATTTGACATTTGGATAAATTTTTAGTGATTTATTTAATTTCAGCTAGTTGTATAACTTGTATTCTTCATATATTTTGAGGTATATCTAAGTATATATATACTCTATTTATATGTATTATATAAGTATAATTACTTATATTTATATTAAATATTTATATAATTATTTTATAAGTATAATATAAAATATTATATAAATATTTGTACAAATATTATACATATATAATATATAGGATTATATTTTATATTTATACAAGTATAATATAAGTATAATATATTATATTATATGGAAGCTTGAATAAGTATTATACAAATACACAAGATACTTGCATGGCTTCCTGCTATATTCTTTGTTAGTTCTAGTAGCAGTTAGGAACCCAGTGTTTTTCTTAGGCAGATTCTCTCTACTCGACAACGTGCAAATAAAAAAAAGAAACTTTTTTAAGGCTCTAAAATCTATCATCAATCAAATAGGAAGAATTGAAGATAAAAGAATATTTAAATATTTTCAAATCTATGTGGATGAAATAAAAATATAGCAAATTTTTTATAAAAGAATTCTAAATTTTATACTTATTTATATTTTTGAAGTAAAAAAAAATATATATATATTTATATAAAAATAATATAAATTCTTGTGATCAATATAAAAAAAATTTAAAGGAAGAACTTCTTAAAGAAGATTCACAGAGGATGACCAAGAGAATGTTTTCAAAATAGATAAAATAATAATTTGGAAAACAAATGGGTCCCAAGGAGTTACTTGGAGAATTTCAAAGAAAGTTTTTTTAGCTTCCAATAGTAGTTAAGTAGTTGCAAGATGACAAGAAAGTCGAATTTTTTTTACATGCAACTGATAGAGACTTATAAAAAAACTGTTCCTACTTTTGATTAACAAAGGTAGGAGAAGAGGCCTTACTAATGATTAGAAATAAGTTAGGGAGATTGTAGCAATAATCATAGAACAAAGGATAATAAAGACTAAAAGAGGTACAATTGTAGAGTCAAGAATAGTTCATATTCTAATTTTAATAATTTTAATGGTTCCTATTAATCCAATATTAGCTCAAAAAAAAAAAAAATAATACTCTTGAAGAATTTGTCAAGGGTATGAAAGAATTAAAGGTTAAGTTCAATGAATTGAAAAAAAAAAAAGAACAAGTTCTCCTAAATTTCAAGCAAAAACAAAGAAATGGATGAAGAGATGTATATATTGTGATAGTGAAGACCATAAAAAGAGAAATTGCTCAATTTATGAAGAGGATTTGAAGAAAGGGGTGATCTTCTTCAAGGAAGGCAAGATAAGACTTGTTGCAACTAGAGAGCCTATTAGATTAAATTTTGGCAAAGGTTGAATGAAGAAACTTGTACAAGGCTACATTGGAAGTTTTAATGGTACATCTGTAGTTAAAGAAATAATTGCATATTTTGTTATCATAGAGATGGAAAATGTAGAGGTTTCTACAATTTCTAATAGAGAGGTTATGTTTATGGGTGCACATATTATCAAGAAAAAGACTAGATGGAGTGATTTATGTGAATCATTAAATTCACTCATTAATTATTTTAGGACAAAAGAATGTATTTGAAATGCCAAAACTACAATTGTAAAATAAAGATGTTTTTAAAAGATACTAAATAAAAAAGAATAGTATTAGTGGAGAAGAAATAGAGTTGAAATAAGTCTTGGAGGCAATTATCTTAGTTGATTTAGTATTTTCTCTTAATTATAAAAATTAGTATTTGGTTATTGAAATTAATATCTATATTGGTCTTCTATCTCTATGTACCACTTATTAAAAACATATAAATGTTACTTAGTAGGTAGAAGAAGTATGAGAAATAAACCTCATATCTTTTTAATTATTTATCTAAAAAATAGGATTTTTAGTTAATTTAAATTGATTTTTATTATTATAAAAAATCACCAAGGTAGAATAAAATGGTCTTAAATTGATATTATCAATTTAGAAATATTTTAAAAAAATTTAGAATTTTTTAAGAATTTTTTAAGAATTTTTTAGGAAATTTTAGAACAATTTTGAAGACTTTGGTAAAAATAAGTTTTACCACCTTCGGAGCTATTATGAAGAAATGGAGCAAGATTTGAAGGCCATACAAGGCTCCTAGGCTACTAAGATATTTTAAAACACCATGGTGAAGTCAAAAATATAAAAAAAATGAGATTTACTAGTAGAAAATAGGAGGACCAACAGCTAATGTAGTCCTTGTAAGAAGAGAGGTGTATAAGTTCCATATGGATTGTGGCACCTTGGATGTAGGTAGGAGGATAAGACTAAGGCCTCGTGGCCTCTCTAAGACATCCATATATGCTACTTGTGAGCCTTGATGAGATTCAAACTCATGATCTTTTAAGCAAATTATCCTTGAGGTAAAAATTTTCCACTTAATTTTTCTATTATTTATTTTTTATCTTTAAACTATTATAATTTATTCATAGTAATTCAAATATACATATTTTTTATATCATTGAAAAGATAAAAAAATTATCTATTCAAAAATATAATTTTTATCTTTAATTTTTATTTTTTATGAGATAAAAATATAATGAATAAATTATGGCCTAATTTTGAATTGTGTGCTTGTATGATACCATTTACTTCATTTGTTTTGTAATTATTCTTTTTTTTTTTCTTGCTAATTGCTTCTTTTACTTCAAACCACCAAATACAAGCAACTCTTAAGTGAGGCCATCTTGTAATTTGGATTGAAGGATGAATTTTATCCTCACACTTTATCTTTCCAATTTATATTCTAACTGCTAGATATGCTCCATACAATTCATCTTTCTTATTATTTGAAATCTTTATCATCCATCCATGGTTAGTATTAATAGGCCACATTTTCCTTTCATAAACATTCTTAGATATTATGTTGATTTTAGATCCATGATCAATTAATGCCAGATAATTTTTTTTATTGTCATCTAATATCACCTTGGCTTTTGTAGTAGCCCTAGCTCAATATATATAAGAAAATATAGAATTTTCTTTAATTCCTATTTTTTCATAATTACAAATTAAAGTCCTCACTTACTCACTTTCTTTACTCCTTGTGAGGGTAAAATTCACTCTTCAATCCAAAGTATAAGGTGGCCTCTATTAAGAATTGCTTATAAATTGTGGTGTAAAGTACAAGGAATAAAAACAACACTGAAGGAAAAGAACAAAACAAAACAAGTAAAATATGTGCAATTAAGTAATTGCATACTACAAAACTAGTCACAACTTGTTCACTATATTTTTACCTAGTAAAAAGTAAAAATAAAAAATAAAAAATAAATTTTTATTTAGATAATTTTTTTATCTTTCTAATGGTGTAAAGAACATGTAATTTTGGATTATTATGAATAAGTTATGATAATCCAAAGATAGAAGGTAAATAATAAAAAAGTGAAGTGGAAAATTTTTATCTCAAGGATAACTTGCTTAAAAAGTTATGAACTTGAATCTCACCAAGGCTAACAAGTAGTGTATAAGGGTGTCCTAGAGGGGCCACGAGGCCTTAGTCTTATCCTCCTACCTACATCCAAGGTGCCACAACCCATATGGAACTTGTGCACCTCCCTTCTTATGAGGACTATACTAGCTGCTGGTCCTTCTATTTTCTATGAGTAAAATTCCTTATTTTGTAGTTTTGACTTCACCATGGTGTTTAAAAATACCCAATTAGCCTAAGAACCTTGTATGGCCTTCAAATCTTACTCCAATTCTTCATAATGGCTCCCAAGGTGGTAAAACTCATTTTTACCAAGGTCTTTAAAATTGTTCTAAAAATTCCTAAAAAATTCTAAATAAATTCTAAATAAATTCTAAAAATTCTTATAATTTTTTTAAAATAATAATATCTATTTAAAACTATTTTATTCTACCTTGGTGATTTTTTGTAATAATAGAAATTAATTTAAATCAATTAAAAATCATATTTTTTACATAAATAACTAAAAAGACATGAGATTACTTTCTCATGCTTATTCTACTTACTAAGTAATATTTATATATATTTAATAAGTAGTACATAAAGTTAGAAGGCCAATGTAGATATTAGTCTCAATAACTAAATACTAATTCTTATAATTAAAAAAAAATACTATATTAACTAAGACAATTACCTCCAAGACTTACTAAGATCCTATTTCTTTTTCACTAATACTATTCTCCTGTATTTAGCATCATCTAAACACATCTTTATTTATAATTATGGTTTTGGTATTCTAAATATATTCTTTTATTCTAAAATAACTAATGAATCAAATTGATGATTCATACTCCTAGCCTTCTTCACTCCACACCCAATCACTTTAACTTTCTTCATTTGCATCTTTATGGTATAAGTACTAAAAGCACTAGATTTATTTAATCTTTTTTTTTACTAAGTTCTTTTTTATTTTTAATACATCCACATCTCTAATAAAAAGAATTTCATGCCCTTGATCTTATCCACCTCTTTCTTTCCTATCACTAGTCAAGGTAAATACTCATATTTCTTTTTCTTCTTTTATTTTTATTGTGTCTCCTAAAGCCTTTATCATCATTGCT
Source organism: Physcomitrellopsis africana (assembly GCA_036785485.1). Taxonomy (NCBI): domain Eukaryota; kingdom Viridiplantae; phylum Streptophyta; class Bryopsida; order Funariales; family Funariaceae; genus Physcomitrellopsis; species Physcomitrellopsis africana. The sequence goes on from JAWRVF010000801.1 coordinate 52,604, forward strand.
TTAGATGTCATCTACCTCTTCTTCAAAATGATATCAATGACAAGCTCATAAAATTCTTTCTTAGCTACACTAAGAACCTATCTTAAAGAAAATTCAATTTTGGCATTTAATATCTTCTTTTTAAGAATACCTTTTATATCAACAAAAGATTCAATATCAAACTTTAATTTAAAAGTTGGATTCTTGGTCTTATCTCTTCTTGAATCTTCTTTCTTATTATTGTTCTCTCATTTTTCTCTAAGTAACGAGGTGTTTTCACTTGAATAGGATATAGAGGACCTTAATTCAATTGAAGTGGTAATTTGCTTCTCTTGATTGTTGCCTGCTAACCTTTGATTCTGTCTCTTGCTGTTGGACTCCTCTATTTTTTTTTCTTTTGCAACTATATTCTTTTTAATCTCAACTATAGCCTCTTGGATGTCATCTTTTTTGTCATTAACTTCTAAATAAGCTTTGTGCTAGAAACACAAGAATACAGAATAAGAGATTTAAAATTAAGACAAGGTTTCAAGAAAAAACCAACAAGAACTCAAATTAAATAGGTGAATATATAAACAACATCAAGAAAGGTGAGTTAGAACTCCAAGAGATGTATTGTCTAGATTGAAGAACTCTTCAACCTCGATCTTTATATATATTCCTATCTAGGATGCTTCCTGAGCAGCTACCATCAAACTAAGAAGCTTTTCAAGTAGCTTCCACCAACTAGGAAGCTTCTTGAGCTCTTTCCAATAACTAGAAAACTTCTCAACTGACTTTCACCAACTAGAAAGCTTCTCAATTAACTTTCATTAATTCGAGAAGCTTCTAGAATGTTCTAGAAGGTTTTATAAACCTTCAAAGTATATATCCCTAATATCACCTCCTTCTCTAGTGATTAATCCAAAGAGGAGCTCAAACTTATTATATATATAAGAAATAAAAAATACGTTGTATTATTGAAGCCATATACTCTGTTCCTCATTATTGGATTTTAATGGTCTTCAAAGAAATTGCATATGGCCTTGAGCTACTACCTCCATTATTGAAACATCCCATCCAAGGATGTCATCTTCATTGCGACCTTCAAAACATCCTCCAAATAAGATCTCAGGACTAAAAAGATTCACTTTTCCAAATTTAAGGAATATCGTTAAAGCTTGAGCATTGGAATCAAGACTTACATAGTTGGATTTTACTCCTAATGGCTCCAATCAAGGTTGTATTTTGTGTTGAAATATATAGTTCTTACTTTGCTCAATTAAAGGTTCTAAAAATTGCACTAGTTTGTTTGAAGCTTGAGTGGCAAGCAAATATATAACTCCTTATAAGTTTCTAAAAGAGAGACATAAAAAATTGGATGTACTTTCATAGTAGATGGTAATTCTAAGTGATATGCCAATGTATTGATTTGCTTCTGAATAGAAAATAGTCTCAACCTTTGATAGTCAAATTTATTACATGGATGCTTAGTCTTGATATTATATCAAAGAAGCCATACCTAATCTCCAATATAAAAAGCAAGCGGTTGATTTTTAAATTTTTTTGTAGATACCTTGTAAGTATTTTGAACTGCTTATAATTGAAACTTCAAGGTTGTTTGGAGTTACAATAGCTGCTTTGCAAATCTTTCAGCCGTTAGATTGTTGTTCTTTAGCGTACTCCATAGATCAAGCTTTGGATAATATCCATAGTTAAAATAAAATGGTGTATACTAAGTTGAAGCATAAATAGTATTATTGTATGTAAATTCTATTAATAATAGATACAAGATCTAATTATCTTGTTGATAGTTAATGTTACATTATAAATATTACTCGAACACTTGATTAATTCTTTTTATTTGGCCATCAATTTGAAAATAGAAAGCCAAAGAAAATTTAATATCCACCTTTAATATTTCAAAAAGACACTTTTAAAACTTAGATATGAATTGGGATCCTTGATCAAATATGATATCATCTTATAGGCCATGATATCAATATATATTGTCGAAAAAAAGTATTGCCGTTTTTTTATTAAATGCAGTCTTTTTGCAAAGGATGAAATTAGTCATCTTTGTGAGTCGATCAACCACTACAAAGATATTGTCCAATGAATTGGATGGCAGTAGATTTGTAATAAAATCCATTGAGACAGAGGACCATGATCGTCTTAGAATACGTAAGGATTGTAAAAGTCTACAAGGGCAATGTTAAGGATTTTTGGACCTTGAATAAATGTTGCAAGAGAGCACAAAGTCCTTCACTACCTTCTACATCTCATGCCATCAAAAATCTCAAAAAATAAGTTCCATGGTCTTGTTAAATCCAAGGTGATCCACAGTGGGAAAGTCATGGCAAGATTGAAGAACGTGCAGTAGTATTGGTCCTTCTGGGATATACAAACATTCTTCAAAGTATAGAAGGTCTTCCTCAAATTTGAACTTATCAATATTTTCTTTCAAGCAATGCTTGACATCAAGGGCCAAAATATCATTAGTGGTTGTAGCACGTACTTCATTGAGGAAGCTAGAATCAATAGGTATCGATGTAATAATAGCAAAAAGATGGAATTGCTCCAATTTCAACAAAGTTATATTCTGTTGATCAAACGTTGCTTCTCCTATCCTTGGTACAAGATATGATCTCATCGATAGAGTATGAGACAATCTTTATTGCTTCTCAAGGCAATAAGTGATAATAAAATTAAATCGGTATAGCGACATATTCTATTGAGCTTGGTGATGATTAAGAATTTGAATTGACATAAAGTATTCTAAGTTCTTATGATCTATATATACAATTATAAGATGCATTGCTCTTTCAAGAAAATGATGCCATTCTTGAAAAGAATCACAATAGTAAGAAGCTCCTTATTGCAAATTTTATAATTGATTTTGGCAATAGAGAACTTTTGAAAATAAAATGCAATAGGATGGAGTTTTTTTGTCTATACCCATTTGTGAAAGTACGGCCTCTAGTGCAAAATCTAAAGCATCAATTTTTAAATAAAATTAGAAAGATTATAGATTGGGCCAAAAAATGGTTGCATTCCTTCCTAAAGATCTATAATACAATCGTATGGTTGGTGCTCCTATAATATATCAACATTCTTCTTTTAAAAAATATCTTAAAATTCATTACATTGCTTTGAAATACTTGCCAATGAAGTCATATCTTTTTTAATCGGTGTACCTTCTTTGGCCAATTTGATGAAAGTCCTTGCTCTAACAAATAAAGGTTTTTCAATTTGTGACTTTTTATAAAGTTTTGAAGGGATTTCTATTGAAAATGTTACACTTTGTAACTTCCAATCTATAAATGGATTATGCTTTTCAACCAAGACAGTCCAAGAATAATAGGATTTGAAGGAGTCCTAATAACATTGAACACAATCTGACTTCTATGATCTTTGAACGACACTTCTATAGGCATGGTTTCGTGGGTGACACTACTAAAGGATAAGAGTCATCCATCTATTATTTCTACATGAATAGGTTTGGATTTTTGTACTAGAAGAATTTTGTGAAGCTTAATAAATGTCTCATCTACAAAACAAACAGACGCCCTCAAATCTATTAAAGCAGTTGTCTGAAGCTTCTGAGGGCCAAAATATAACGAGATTGTAAAAAAATGAATAAGTTGAGCAAAAAGATAGGAACTTGAATAATTTTATAATATTAGATTGTCCAGCCGCACAGTCTCTATTGTGGCTGAACATTGTTATTTTCCTAAACAATTGCACTCTTGATTTTGGTAATATGTCAATTTTGTTTCTTCGAGCAATTGCTAATCTTGTGGCCCTCCTTGTCACAATATAGGTACAGACCTTCTTCTATCTGACGCTTCTTTTCTTGTGGAATAAGATATTTAAATCATACTACATCAACTTGCATATCTTCTATTTCTGAGTGTGAATTCAAAATGCTTATTGATATGGCAGGGATATGTTAGATTGCATGTTGTCTTATTGAAGTTGATGAATGTTGATCTTGTCAACATTGAAATTAACAATTATCACATTTTACATCTTGGCTTATGGCTTCATTGAGCTATTATAGATCAGGAAGCGATAATAATAAATCCTTCACATCATCTCTTAATCTCCAATAAAATTGGCTTATTAAGGCTTCTTTGTCCCAATTGATATTGCACGCTAATTGTCTAAAATCAGATGCATAGATTGATGCAGAGTACATCCTTTGATGTTATCGTACTGTAATTATTTATAATATGTAAAAATTAGTTAAAATATATTATAAATTTGTGAATCTAGATGTGTGTTAGAATGGTTAGTAAATTAAATTAAAAATAGTTGATAGAAGAAACTTTATTTTATTTTATTTTTATTTGTTTTGATTATGATATATAAAAATTATAAGATCTAAATATTTAGTATAAAGCCTTTAGAGAAGGTGGGAGCCTAAAGATGAAAATTTAAGCTAGTAGGAGGCTAATTGAGAGTGATGAAATCAAGGCATGGTCAAATGAAGGCAAGGAATGGGGAACTTCATCCCTATTGGTCGAATACCATACCTAATGGATTTTAAGGAGGCTGCCCACAACCTTAACAAGGATTTTGGTAACTTCAAGGAAGGCATTAGGAAATCAAAAGCTAAGATTGTAAAATTTAGGATTTTGGCTATAATTTTCGTACAAAAATTAGAGGATTTGGAGTTAGGATAAAGAAGTTATAACCATTTGAAGTTAAGGTATCAATTTGAGATATATTGTTACTCTTTTGAGTATAGGAGGAGTTATACAATAGCTTTTGGAGATTGAAAGGCACTTCTAGAACGACGATTTTAAGACCTACATCTTTTATAAAAAATTTAATGCATTTGGAGTCCATATAAAGGAGCAATAGGGAGTTGAAGGCGGCATTTCTAAATCAAAGATAGTAAGTGAGCAGTTTTGTTCATAGTAATGATTGGAGCCATAATTTGAGTTTTTAGACAAATTTTTGGCTCAAACTTCTTAGAGAATGTGATGATTTGTATTAAAAAGCTATATATATAAATTTCGTGGTATTTAAGCTTATAGTTTGTGAAATATGAAGAAATTTGTATACAAATGTATAAAGACAAGGGTTTGAAGCTGTTGTTAGGGTGTTTCAAGATATTTCAAGATCCGCAACGAATTTTCAATTGAAATTTGTTGTGAAGAATAATAAGAATATATCAGTATCTTATGTAAAATTTTATTTTTTTTAGATAGTCGGATCAGGAGATATGAGGTGTTGAAGTTTGGAAAAATTTCCACATAAGGATATATAAGGTTTTAGAGGATTTTACCATATTTTGGATGTTGTTGGTTACTTGAGGCTTATGTATTTGGTGTAAATTCTCCAAAATATATATATATATATATATATATATATAAAATTAGAGCTTTCTTTATTTTGAAGCTTGATTGAGAAATTAATAATAGCTAGAAGTCCAACGCTTTCTTAAGAAAAACTCTCTCTATCCCGAGAATGTAATGCTCGGATCTTAGTTGTTGCCCACCGAGCCTTGTCATGTTTTTCAAATGCTTCTGCAAATGCTTCTATGAAAACTTCAAAGTTGCTTAAAATTCATGATCTTTTTTCAAATAAAGGAGTAAATCATGATAGTGTTTGTCCCGTAAGCAAGGTGCCAATCAATCCAACTTGTGATTCTTCTGCCAAATAAGTATCACGTTGTAGAATTGTTATCAATTGAATTTGATTGACAAATCCTTAAAATTTTGAATGTGTATCATTATATTTCTCCAAAAGATTAACTTGAGGCTCCTTATATTGTCAAATATGTAGATTTTCTTGACGTAGAATAAATAGAAATACATCCTCAAGTATAGAAGTTGGAGGTGGATGTAGTCTAGATTGTGATACTCTAATTATTGCATTGTTACAAAGTTTTACAACAATTCCTTCAATCTCCACAATCTTAGTAGATAAAGTAGGAAAAACACTTATAATGGCATCTAACTTGGACTCAGAAGATTTAGTTATATTAATGTCTTCACTTCTAATAATTCTAAGAAAAAAAAAAAATGAATCTGTAAGAAGGCAATACCAATTTAGAAGAGGATAATCTGCAACCTCTAAATTGCTTTAAAACCTTCAAAAAGAAAGGTGATCCACTCTCTCACAAGAAGAACAAAGCTCCAATATTGCAATGAAGAAAAAATCAATTTAGAGGAGGGTAATCCATAATCTCTAAAACATTGGTATACCTTCAAGTAGAAAAGTAATCCACTCTTTAATAATAAGGATCCAGCTTTGATATTGAAGATGATGTCAGTCTTGACAAACTGTTAGAGACACAAGAATACAGAATAAGAGATTTGAAACCAAGACAAGGTTTTGAGAAGAAAACAATAAGAACTCAAATTAAATAGATGAATATACAAATAATATCAAAAAAGATAAGTTAGAACTCTAAGAGATATGTTGTCGAGACTGAAGAACTTTTCAACCTTGATTCATATATATATTCTTGTTTAGGATGCTTCCTAAGTGACTACCATCAAATTAAGAAGCTTCTCAAGTAGCTTCCACTAATTGGGAAGCTTCATGAGTTTCTTCCACTAGGAAACTTCTCAACCGACTTTTACCAACTAAGAAGCTTTTCAACTGACTTTCACTAACTCAAGAAGCTTCTAGAATATTTTAAAAGATTTTGTAAACCTCTGAGGTATATGTCCCTAACACTTTGATACTTGTTACATCAACTAAAATTGTGAGAGTAAAATTCATCCTTCAATCTAAATTACAAGATGGCCTCACTTAAGAGTTGCTTGTATTTGGTGGTTTGAAGTAAAAGAAGCAATTAGCAAGAAAAAAAAAAAGAATAATTACAAAACAAATGAAGTAAATGGTATCATACAAGCACACAATTCAAAATTAGGCCATAATTTATTCACTATATTTTTATCTCATAAAAAATAAAAATTAAAGATAAAAATTATATTTTTGAATAGATAATTTTTTTATCTTTTCAATGATATAAAAAATATGTATATTTGAATTACTATGAATAAATTATAATAGTTTAAAGATAAAAAATAAATAATAGAAAAATTAAGTGGAAAATTTTTACCTCAAGGATAATTTGCTTAAAAGATCATGAGTTTGAATCTCATCAAGGCTCACAAGTAGCATATATGGATGTCTTAGAGAGGCCACGAGGCCTTAGTCTTATCCTCCTACCTACATCCAAGGTGCCACAATCCATATGGAACTTATACACCTCTCTTCTTACAAGGACTACATTAGCTGTTGGTCCTCCTATTTTCTACTAGTAAATCTCATTTTTTTTATATTTTTGACTTCACCATGGTGTTTTAAAATATCTTAGTAGCCTAGGAGCCTTGTATGGCCTTCAAATCTTGCTCCATTTCTTCATAATAGCTCCGAAGGTGGTAAAACTTATTTTTACCAAAGTCTTCAAAATTGTTCTAAAATTTCCTAAAAAATTCTTAAAAAATTCTTAAAAAATTCTAAATTTTTTTAAAATATTTCTAAATTGATAATATCAATTTAAGACCATTTTATTCTACCTTGGTGATTTTTTATAATAATAAAAATCAATTTAAATTAACTAAAAATCCTATTTTTTAGATAAATAATTAAAAAGATATGAGGTTTATTTCTCATACTTCTTCTACCTACTAAGTAACATTTATATGTTTTTAATAAGTGGTACATAGAGATAGAAGACCAATATAGATATTAATTTCAATAACCAAATACTAATTTTTATAATTAAGAGAAAATACTAAATCAACTAAGATAATTGCCTCCAAGACTTATTTCAACTCTATTTCTTCTCCACTAATACTATTCTTTTTTATTTAGTATCTTTTAAAAACATCTTTATTTTACAATTGTAGTTTTGGCATTCCAAATACATTCTTTTGTCCTAAAATAATTAATGAGTGAATTTGATGACTTACATGGAAATAGAATAGAATTTCTTTATACAAGACTTTGCTATATATTCTATGATTTTGGAATAGCCATACATTACTGCTACAGGAATAGAATCTAAGATATTGGATGATGACTTATATTATATAAGGATCAAAAATTGTGATAGAAAGATGTCAATGCAATATCTAACTATAATGATCAACATAGAGAGAAGTAGAGAATTGTTAGAAGAAACTTCTTTAAAATCTAGTAATGATTTTTTGGTCTTTTGTAGAGCATCCTTAAAAATGGAGAGTCCAAGGATGCAAATAAATCACTTAATTTTATACTTGCTAATTTAGATAGATTTAATAATAAATTTTTAGATTATACAAAATTTGGAGTTTTGAAGTTTTCAAGAACTAAAGATTTGAATTGTGAATATTCAAGGTGTATGAAGAATTTTTTTTAAAAAGTAGAAAAAAATGGATTTGATTTTAAGTGATGAATTTATTTTTAAGGTGATTGATAAAGAGGGTTTAGAAGAAGATTTGAACAATATTTTAAAGAATTTGAAAGGCTTGATATTTGAAGAAGGTTTAAATAAATATCAAAGAATAATTAAGGATTTATATTTAAAAAAATTATATGACGTAGTTAAAAAATTTGCTTCTAAGCTAAAGATAATTAAAGATTATGAGATTAAATAAAAAAGAAGAATTAATATCAAATATAAGATTGTAGCTAAGAAGATAAAACCAATTATTATTTAATTGTTTTTTGATACTTTAGAATATATTGAAAAAGCAACAAAATAAAGAAAGTCTTAGGAAATCAAAGAAGATTGATTACAGGTTTATTTGAAAATTATTAGATAAATTAAAGATTGAAAAAAGTGAATTTTTAATTAAAGAAGAGAAGATAAAGTTTTTAAAGATTATATCTAGACATAATAAGGCTTTTGTCCTTATATCAGAAGAAATTGGTTGTATTTTTCCAAATATAGTTACACCTATAGTTATTTTTATAGTGCCTCATGTGCCATGGAATTTAAAGCCAATCTCCATGCCAAGAATTTTATTTCCAAAGTTGATAAAATTATTCAAAAAAAAGATAAAAATAGAGATTTTTGAACCATCTATTGCACTTTATTTCAACCTTTGATTTATTGTAACTAAGAAGTTTGGAGCATTAAAGTTTATTCAGAATATATAATCAACTAACAAAGTTATCATTAAAAAAATGGATATTAGACAAATTATAGATAGAATAGTTGAGATATTTGTAAGCCACTATATTTATTCTATTAGAGATTTGTATTTAGAATATGATTAGTTTCAATTAGCTAAAGAAAACAAAGACATTACAACAATAAAGACTCCATTGGAATTAGTGCGCATGTATACTTTATCACAAAATGCTATTAACTTTGTAGTATATATACAAAGTACTATGAATCAAATTTTTAAAAAATATATTTCAGATAAGACCATTCTTTTTTGGATGATATTTTGATTAAAGATTGCAAGGTTGAAGATATGAAAACAAAGTTAAATGAAGATGGATGTAGGATATTTGTGATGAAATATATTGATGATGTTGACTATATATTGACTAAACTTGAAGAAGTAAACCTAATTCTATCTCTTAAAAAATCAAGCTTTGGAATTGATAGAATAATTGTGGTTGGACATCTTTGTGGTTCTTGCAGAAAAAAATCTAATTCAGAGAAGATTAATATAATTTTAAGTATGAAGTTATCTAAAAATATAACTGAGATAAGAAGATTCTTAAAAGCCTGTGATTTTTATTATATTTGAATACTTTATTTTAGACATATAACAGAATCTTTATACATGTTATTAAAAAAAGATAAAAGATTTTTTTGGAAGTAAGAGTAAGATGAAACCATGGAAAAATTAAAGGCAGTTTTGAAATTACCACCAATATTAAAGCAAATAGATTATCAATCTAGAAGACCAATGATTCTAACTATGGATACAAGCTTGATAGCTATTAGATACATTATTGGACAAAATGACAATGAGGGTAATAGATTTACTATCAAGTTTAGAGCCAAGGTTCTTACTGAGAGATAAAGAGCTTATTTTCATATTAAAAGAGAACTTTGAGGTGCCTTAACTCCTCTAAAGATAAAAAAGAATTATTTGATTGAGAAAAATATAATTTTTAAGATAAATTATTTACCTATATTATATATGATTTCAAATTGTTCAACTCCTAATATTGCAATGTTGAGATGGATAGTATATATCAAACCTATGAATCTTATTTTAGTACATATTTTTAAAAAGACAAACTATATTAGAGATATATTGTTTAGAACAAGATATTCTTATGAAAAAGAAATGTTTGCTTATGATAAAGATGTATGAGTCATCAAATTGATTCATTAGTTGTTTTAAAATAAAAGAATATATTTAGAGTGCCAAAATCATAATTATAAATAAAGATGTGTTTAGATGATGCTAAATGCAGGAGAATAGTATTAGTGAGAAAGAAATAGGATCTTAATAAGTCTTGGAGGCAATTATCTTAGTTAATTTAGTATTTTTTTTAATTGTAAAAATTAGTATTTAATTATTGAGACTAATATCTACATTGGCCTTCTAACTTTATGTACTACTTATTAAATATATATAAATATTACTTAGTAAGTAGAATAAGCATGAGAAAGTAATCTCATGTCTTTTTAGTTATTTATATAAAAAATATGATTTTTAATTGATTTAAATTAATTTCTATTATTATAAAAAATCACCAAGGTAGAATAAAATAGTTTTAAATAGATATTATTATTTTAAAAAAATTATAAGAATTTTTAGAATTTATTTAGAATTTATTTAGAATTTTTTAGGAATTTTTAGAACAATTTTAAAGACCTTGGTAAAAATGAGTTTTACCACCTTGGGAGCCATTATGAAGAATTGGAGTAAGATTTGAAGGCCATACAAGGTTCCTAGGCTAATTGGTTGTTTTTAAACACCATGGTGAAGTCAAAACTACAAAATAAGGAATTTTACTCATAGAAAATAGAAGGACCAGTAGCTAGTATAGTCCTCATAAGAAGGGAGGTGCACAAGTTCCATATGGGTTGTGGCACCTTGGATGTAGGTAGGAGGATAAGACTAAGGCCTCGTGGCCCCTCTAAGACACCCTTATACACTACTTGTGAGCCTTGGTGAGGTTCAAGTTCATGACCTTTTAAGCAAGTTATCCTTGACATAAAAATTTTCTACTTCACTTTTTTATTACTTATCTTCTATCTTTGGATTGTCATAACTTACTCATAATAATTCAAAATTATATGTTCTTTATACCATAAGAAAGATAAAAAAAATTATCTAAATAAAAAAATATTTTTTATTTTTTATTTTTTATTTTTACTTTTTACTAGGTAAAAATATAGTAAACAAATTGTGATTAGTTTTGTAGTGTGCAATTACTTAATTGCACATATTTTACTTGTTTTGTGTTGTTCTTTTCTTTCATTGTTGTTTATTGTTCCTTGTACTTTACACCACAATTTATAAGTAGCTCTTAATAAAGGCGACCTTATACTTTGGATTGAAGAGTGAATTTTATGCTCAGAGGATAAAAAGATTGAAATAGATTATACGTGTATTATGTGAATAGAAGATCCTATTGGTGAAATCTTATTTTTTAATATGGATTTGTATGAGGATAAATTATGAAACATTAATTTATACTTGAGTACTTTAAAGAAGGGAGAAGCTTGGACTAAAAAATACTTTAAAGACATTAGATATCAAACTTACAGATATATTTTGAGGAAAGGATTTTTGTGGAAGAGGCCCAAAAGAATAAAAGGGTTTTCTTTGAGGATTATTGATGATGCTAGAACCAAGTATCAAATTTTAAAGAAATTTCATGATATATTATAGACTAGACATAATGAAATATGGGCTACCTTTGCTAAGATTAAAGAAAGGTATTGATAAAAAGATATTTATAAAAATATGGAAGAATTTATAAATTCTTGTTTAGAATATCAATTGCAATCAAAGATTAGATACAGAGATGATTTATGTTCTACTTATCAATCTAAAATCAATTCAATAGATGTTAGATTCAATTGTTATATCAACTAGGAAATGGAATATGAAGTATTTGATTTTGGCACATGAAAGGTTGTCAAATTATATGAAGAAAAAGACTTTAAGGAATAAGTTCACATAATCACTTTATAAATTTGTTTTAAAAGACATAATACATTAGTATAGGAACATTAGAAGAATGAAGATAGATAAGAGTGAGTTAGATATAGCAGGAGCTCATGAATTTTTTAAAAGATATAAAATCCAATTAAAGCCAATTATAACCTATAATTCAAAGGCTAATGGAAAGATTTAGAAAATACATCCTCCAATTATTTAGGCTTTGGTCAAGGGATGTAGAGGTAAAGCTAAATTTTGGCATAAATTATTATTATTTGCCTCATAGATAGAGAAAACCACACATAGTTTTGTTATATACTATATGCCAATAGAATTGATGATAGAATAGAAACCTATGATGCCAATTGAAGAGAGTGTACCTAGTTGGATGTTCTTGGCTTAAGAAGATAGCATTGGTAAGAAAAGATAATTAATGCTTTGAATTAGACAATTAAAGAATATACTTGAGAATCATCAGAAGGCTATTCAAAAATTAAAGGATGCAAGGTTGTAGAATAAGAATAAGTTTAATAAAATACACAAGTTAAGACCAAATCCTATTCATATTGATGATTGAATACTTGTGCTTAATAATATATTAGATTATTAGCATAGTACTTTAAGAAAGTTTTTCAAAACATGGTTTGGACCATGTGTGGTAATTGAGGTATTCGATAATATAATCTATTCTTTGAAAGAACTAAATATAATATTATTGAAATCTAAAAAATTATTAATAAATAGATTAGATTATTTTTAAAAAAAAAAAAAAATTATATTAAAGATATCCAAGGCTTAGAAGCTCAAAAATTAAATCAAGAGGAACTAATAGAAGAAAAATTAAAAGAAGAAGAATAAAAAACAAATAAAGATGACAAAAATTAAAATAGCATATATTGGAAGATGCGAAGGTTTAGAGGAGGTAGATGTTGTGATGCACTTACAATAAGTGCATCAAAATTGAATAAGCCTATATAAAAACTATAGTGTGAATAAGATTAAAATAAAGCCAATTTTAAAATTGCAATATAAAAAAATTAACATGGAGCAAATTCCAAAATTGTAATGTAAAAAAAATTAATATAAGACTAGTTTCAAATTAGAATATGAACAAGAATAAAATAGTATCGTATTGTGATTTGGCTACCATATGAAAATATTGTATATATATATTTAATGTATGATTTATCATAAAACTAAATAAGAGCCATATCAATGGATTTTATTAATTATAAAATGTGATTAGGTTATTAATTTAAAAAGAATTTATCTAAAAAGATTATTATTAAAATTTATACAATCTTTTTTTTTTTTAGTAGTGACTTTTGAGGTTAATTTTATATTGATAATAACTTTTATATATCCTAAGTCACTTTTGTTAAATATTGGTGATACCTGAGATCTTGTTTATTTTTTTTATTTGGTATTTAAAACACATATTATGTAAATCTTATAAGAAAAAGGATTAGAAAGGGATCTTTGGTATGAAAGGGGATAGTAAGGCCATCCATGTGGATGAGTGGAGATGGATGATAGAAGTCTCTATTCTTATTGGCCAAAAATCATGTCCAATGGGCTTTAAAGATGCTGCTTGAGGGTTTATTAGGAATTAGGGTTTATTTTTCAAAAGGATTTGAACATCAAAGGTTAGTGTCAAGAAGTTTGGATTTTTGGATATAATTTTAGTAAATTTTTTGTATAATTTGGATTTTATATAGGCGCTTAAAATTAAGGTGTCAAAATTGTATCTACTCGCACAATTTTGTGTAATTCGCACATACAAAAAGCAATAGAAAATCCGTGGCTAGGATAGGAAAGAACATTTTTTTGGTTACACTTTTTACATATGGCTTGATAAAATCTAAGCTATGATAAAGGAGATATTAGAAGTTGAAGTTAGTGCTTATAAATTAAGGGCAGTAAGTGATCCCACTTAGCTAGTGGTTATGTTTTGAGCTATATCTTAGGCAATTTGATAAAATTTTAGCTCAAAATTTTTAAAAGTGTATATATTTATATCAAAAGACTATATACAAAAATTTTGTGGCATTAGAATTTTGGGTTTGTGAGATATAAAAGAAATAGTGCTCAAATGCCTCTGAGCTAGGATTTTAAATATTTACTAAGATTTTTTAGATATTGGATGATTGACAAAAAATTTGCAATTGATTTATTTTTGTGATGAAGCTTAAGAGAATTATCTATACTTTAAAGAAACTTTTATAGAAACTAAATAGTTAGATCAAGAGTTATTAAATTCTAAAGTTTGAAAAGAAATAAGTCTTTGCAAGTGGATAAGGTATTGAAGGATTTTGTGATAATTTGAATCTTTTTATACAATCCTACTTAAATATAAAAAGATTTATTAATATAATTTTTCTTTTATAATATCATTATATTATTTTTTTTATTTTATTAAGGACAAATTACTTACTAGACTCTTGCCAATAAGTTTCAAGTAAATTCTCTATAACTAGGTATTTAGTGTATTTTCAGATAGAAGATCATGCCACACAACAACAAGATAGGATTTGACCAAAGAATATTTTATAAAATCTTTAAGAGAATCTTCTAAAAAATCTTTTAAAAATCTTTAGAATAATTCAAGATATCAACTAGAAAATCTTTAGGATACCTCAAGATATCAATCAAAGAATCTTTAGAATATTTTAAGATATCAACTAAAAAATCTTTAGGGTACTTCAAAATAGATATCAATAAGTATCAAACAAATATATGTAAATATTGAAGGATATTAGAGTAATAGGTCATATGTATAAGGTATAGCCGGATATTACTCAAATATTAGACTAGCTGCCAATTTAAATCCTACTAAGATTGTCAATGCTCTCTTTTTTTTAAGAGTTTGGAGGGTTTCTTGAAAAGGATGTAATAAGGACATATAATATCTATTTTTGATATTTTTTCATTTTTCAAAGCTTTTTATACTCTATCTTCTTAAAATATCTTTATATGTATGTTAAAAAGTGAATTTGAAGGTAATTTTTAAGATTTTATATGAATTCAAGATAAATAAAGAAATTTTGAATTTTGGATTAAATTGGATTTGATTTAGAGGCATATATTTAAAATTAGAAATAAATTTGATTAGGTTGGGCTTAGATTTAGGCTTAAAATAGGCCTATATGAACTACAATGTGAATAAGATTAAAGTAGGATCAATTCAAAAATTGTAATGTAAAAAAGATTATTATAGGACTAATTCCAAACTGCAATATAAATAAGATTAAAACAAGATAAGATCTTCGTTTGATTAAAGAATATACTAAAGAATCTTTAAGATATATACTAAGATGCTTCAAAATAGTGATCAAAGAATCTTTATGAAATTTTAGCATATATATAAAATTATCTCAAGGTATCAATTAAAGAACTTTTAAAGAATCTCAAGGTATAAATCAAGATATTTCAAGGTATTAATTAAAAAACCTTCAAGGAATCTCAAGATATAAATCAAGATATTTTGAGATATCAATCAAAGAATCTTTAAGAAATGTTAAGATATCAATTTAGAAATCTTTAGAAAATCTTCAAAAAATCTTAGGATATAAACTAAGACATCTTAAGGTATCAATTAGAAAATCTTTAAAATATCTCAAGATATCAATTTGGAAATCTTTAAAAAATCCTTAAAAAATTTTAAGGTATAAATCAAAATATTTTAAGATATTAATTAAAAAATCAATTATAGAATCTTTAAAAAAATCTTATAGTATGTTCAAAGAATCTTAAATTATTAATTACGGAATTTTTGTCAAAGATATAAATCATAAGGGAATAAAATATCAATACACTCTTATATTACTTAAAAGAATAGAAAAAATTTCAAAAATAGAATAATATTAAAATTAAAATGGCTATTATCAAAGACAAAAATATTAAAGATTCTTGAAATAAGACTAAAAATAAGAAAGGCGTTGATAAGAGTGAAGAAGGCTTCACTCTTGTCTCTATATGTACTATCTATCTAAAAGCTACGTGGCGATGTTCTATAGGACCTCCAACATGTGTTCAATTTGCAAGATACATATCAAACTTACAACACAAGATTTTTATATATACACCATGTACTTAGCTTGTTCCACAAGCTACTAACATGTACAACACATGGCTAACATATTGACCAAGTCTCTAACCTATCAATCATATAAAAACATGCATAAAGGTAAAATTATATCTATGAAGCTTCTACGAAGCTACTGTATAAGATATTAATAAATTAATCTATTTTTGCTTACTTTTATTTATTCATATTATCTAGATAATTATTAGAATAAATCTTATATCCATGACAATTTTCTAAAAATCTTCAAGATTTAAATCAAGATATATATTAAGATATTATAAGGTATGTAGAATAGGTAGATAATTTTGGATAATAGAGTAAGGGTTAAAAATTGATAAATTGGATGATTAATCCAATTGTTGGCCAGTATAGATGATAACTTAGGAAAAGCGGTTAAAGTAGGAAAGATGACGGTTGGTACCTTGGTTTTTAATATAAAGAGAATAGGGAAGAAGAAATTGGGGCTCGACTGTGAGAGTCGAGAACTGAGGTAAGCTTAGTGCTACTCAATCTTTCATTTTTTTTTGTGCTAGACTGTAGTAGAGAATCTGAATTATATTCCAATTGATTGTATTATGTCAACTATGAAGTATTAGTAATAAAGAAAAAAATTTAATATATGTGGATGATTAAAAAATTGTAATTGTTTGATGCTTAAGTTTGGTGTGACAAATTGGCAATCAAAGACAAAACATATCAATGTAGTTTGATTGTGAGTGAGATTGTTATGTCATATTGATTGTGAGAGTTGAGCAATAAAAGAGATTATTGGAGACGATTCGTTTTGGAGAGGTTCTTAGTGAGAGTTATTTCTAGTGATTAAAATGTGAAGCGGTTGTATGCAATTTGTTGAGACAGTGTAACATTTTTGGTTGTTATTATAAGATTAAAAGAAGACAACAGATTATAGTAGGAGAATTTGTGGAAGATTGTATTACAAAGTTTATTCTTAGTTACAGAATAATAGAACAGATAAAAATGATTGCCTTATTTTAGAGTGTTTGCGTGTATATTAGATTCTAATATTTAGAAGCAATTAATTGTGTTACTTTAATAATGTGTCTCATGTGTTTAGTCTTTCCTTGTATTTGAATCTCTCTTTGTAGATTTATTCTAGGCAATATTGGTAGAGTAAGTAAAATGAAAAATCATATTTTTGGTATTGTTGCCGGAGATTGACAATAATTTTGAGTGTTAGGAATTAACCGCCGAACGAGTAGTTTTTGCATGATGTACAAAGTAATTCAAAAATTAGTGTTGGTTCAAAAGTGAAGCCAAATATGTAGTTAGATTGGAAATGAAAAGGAATTTTAGAAATATGATGAAAGATTATGGTTAGTAAGAATGAAAACATTACACTAAAAAAAATATGTCTTTTGAAAGGAAGACAAAAGAAAGCGCAAGCAAGAGATTTATTGCAAGACAAATAAGAATAAAATCTAAAAAAGAAGCGTTGACATAGTAAGATCAAACCATAGTTGCATACTTGTCGGCACATCCAAGAATACCCAGAATATAAAAGTTCTTTAATATTTCAGACCTATATACTATTAAAAAAAATTTCAAGAGCACTTGCAGAAAATTTGGCAGATAGTCCAATATATTGCTTAAATCTATTAACAAAAAGAAAACATGGCATAGAAGAATTGGATATTCCATTGGGTACTTTTCTAATAGTAGGTTCAATCAATTCTAACAAGATTGATTCTTCAAAATGGCATAAATTTCTTGCTAGTAAGGGCCAATTTAGCATATTTCAAAATCTATCATATTTATCTCAACTTCAACTAATAAATTTTTTTGAAGATAATAATAATAAATTATAAAGGCATGAAAGTTTGAAAAAGATAATTGGAAAAGGCAATATTTATTTTAATAAGGAACTCAGTGGAACATTTTTATCTTCAATGGCGGCGGCAGAACCAGCAGTTCTAATTGGAGTCCAAATAGGTGCGGCAGGTGATTGCACAACTAGCGTAGTCCCATTACCTACCTTTAGAGGTTTGCCAGGAGGAGATCTAGATCAATACTTGTCTTAATTCTTGATTGCATGAATAGCCAATAATGGTAGAATTGAAGTTATTTGGTTGAGATGGCTGCCAGCAACTTTGAAAGACACGACGTTTGAATGGTATAATTGCCAATCCATGGATCAATTTTTTAATTGGAAGGTATTAAAAAATACATTTTTAATCCATTTTTGACCAATTGGATTTGAAGAATGTCTTAAAAAAAGGTTAATGAATAATAGAATGGTACTAGAAGAAGCGGTGCAGTCATACTATAGCCGAGTAGCAGATATCCTTCATAAATGGCCAAATAATCAAATACCGGAATTGTTTGTTTTGTCTATATTGATTAACAGACTATATCCACCAGAATTAAAAATGTTTGTAAAAGAGGCCCAACTGGTCACTATTGCTTCTTCACTTAATCAAGCTAAGGTATAAAAATAATGTCATTATGATCAATTTTTAACCACTAGAGTCACAATGATTCCATCTCAGGGAATTTATCAATTGCCAAGTTGGAATGAAATAGTAGGCGGTTATCTAAGAATGATTGATTACAATACAAATTTTAATGTTAATTCGCAAGGAATAGTTAATGTTGTTCCATTGTAGGTAGTACCACCAATAATTATAATTCTGTATTTTCTATACTCTTCATATAAAAATCCAATACCTACAAAAGAGTTATCTAATGAACTAGTATTGAAGGATCCAAATGAAGCTTCATTGTTAACTTTGACAAAAAAGATGGATGAATTGGCTATTAATTCAACAAAAAATAAGAAGAAGAGGCACAAATTGACTAATATATTACCCAATATTTGGTATAGTAATTATAAAAGACAAGGCCATTTGATAACGGAATGTTATTTACCACCTCAAATGGCTATACAATGTACATTTTGTAGAGGCAAGCATAGCACTACAAATTATTGGAATTTATGAAAGCAACAACAATTCAATAATCAAATCATGATTCCACCAACTTCATAGGATGTTAATCAAATCTAGACAAGAAATATGTTTGGCTGGAATGAGAATCGTTCAAATAAACAAAATAGGAATTTTTCTAATTTTTAAAATTTGGCATATAACCAAGAATATGGACCCAATTCTTAAGATTTGTACAAAATCAGCAAGAATATTTTCAATATCCACCCATTCATAAAGCAACTTCAAATTCTATAGTAACAATTAATCAGTTGGGATCATTTATCCATCCAACTTGGAACATGCATAACCAATATATACCAGTAGAAATATCCAACATCCCTGATGGAGTCGAAAGAAGACCACTTCAATGTTATTGTTGCAGGCAATTAGGACATTATACTAGTGAATGTTCCAATTCAAGAGCTAGTGATGAATACCCTCTAGTTTGTGGAAATTGTAAGCACTTGGGACATACATATCAATAGTGCAATGCTTTGTTTAATTTTAATAACTGAGATTAGCATATCCAGCTATGAAATAAGTTAAAGAATAATAATTGAGCTCCATAAGATTCTCTGGTGTCGTAATGTGATTTGGCTACAATGTGAAAAAATTACATATATATATTTAATGTATAATTTATTACATAGCTAAATGAAAGCCATATCAATGGACTTGTATAGGTTACAAAATGTGATTAGGTTATTGGTTCAAAAATAATCTATTTAAAAAGATTATTATAGAGGTTTATACAACCTTTTTTTTTTTTTAATAGTGACTTTTGAAGTTGATTTTATGTTGATAATAGCTTTTAAGATATGTCTTAAGTCACCTTTCTTTAATATTAGTGATCCTTAAGATGTTGTTAGTTTCTTTTATTTGGTATTTAGAATACATATTATATAAATCTTATAAGAAACAGGATTAAAAAGGTGTTTTTAATACAAAAGGGAGTAGTTAGGCCATCCATGTGAATGAATGGAGATGGATGATAGAAGTCTCTATTCCTATTAGACAAAAATCATGCCTAATGGGCTTCAAGGATTTATTAGGGATTAGGATTTGTTTTTAGAGAGGAGTCAAATATTAGAGGCCAAGGTCAATAAGTTTGGATTTTTGGATATGATTTTGGTATAAATATTATATAATTTGGACTTTTTATGAAAGAGATATAGACATTCAAAGTTAGAGTGTCAAAATTCTATCTACTGTCACTGTTTTAAGTATAACGTGGACATACAGAAAGAAATAGACAATCAACAATTGGAATTGAAAAGAACACTTTTTTGGCTATACTTTGTATATACAGCTTGATAAAATCTAAGTTAAGGTAAAGAAGATATTGGGAGTTGAAGTCAATGCTTGTAAGCTAAAGTAGTAAATGATCCCACTTCACTAGTACTTACATTTTGAGCTATATCTTAGGCAATTTGATATATTTTTGGCTCAAAATTTTTAAAAGTGTATATATTTATATTGCAAGATTATATAAAAAAATTTTGTGGCATTAAGATTTTTGGTTTGTGAGATATAAGAAAAATAGTGCTCAAGTGTCTCTAAGCTAGGGTTTTAAGCACCTGCTAAGGATTTTGAGATATCGGACAATCAAAAAAAAAATTATATTTGATTCTTTTTTGTAATAAAATTTAAGAAGATTTTCTATATTTTGAAGAAAATTTTATAGAAATTGAATAGTTGGATCAATAATTGTTGGATTCTACAAATTAGGAAGAAATAAGTCTTTGCGGGTGAATAAAGTTTTGAAGAATTTTTTGTGGAAATTTGAACCTTTTTTGTACAAATCTACTTGAATATAAGAGGATTTATCTATATAATTTTTTTTTGTAATATTTTTATATCATTTGTCTTTTTTATTAAGCACAAATCACTTATTAAAATTTAGCCAATAAATTTCAAGTAAACTCTCCATAGCCAGATACCCAATATATTCCCAGATAGAAGTTCATACCATACAACACTAGTAAATTGAGTGGAATATGTCCATGTAATATTTATCCAAGCCTAATAGAAAAGAAAAGATTCCATTCTATAAGTGGAAGGACTAGTTGCAAAGGACCAATTCAATTCAATATTAGGAATTCCAAATCCAATACCAATATCGAAGATATTACCAATGGTGGAATTTGGTCCATTTGTGCAATCCAACAATGTTCTTAATATTGACATATTGGTTCAACTTAAACCAGTACGAATATTTCTGAAGTTTTAGGAGTCATTTTATCTATTAAAAGATCCTTTCATAGATAGAAATTTTGACAAAGTTCATTCAACAATTCCAATTTTGAACTCCATAAGTAAATTATCTTAAGGGATTAAATTAAAACCCATAAAAAAAAAAAAAAAAAGCCCTAGAAATCATTGCCAACATGAAACCATATGATATTTTGAAAGATTTGGATGAAATTAAACCTTCAATTTTAATGAAGCAATTATTAGCAGTCGTGCCAGAATATTGAACTAAATTAAATTCCTTGTTAACATGACGTAGAGCTTGTAATAAAGAAATTCATAGAATTAATCTAAATCTTGATCCAAATGCACCGACTATTGATGTATCCATCGATGGTATTTTTATTTTCAAAGTTCAAGTGGATGGGCATTCTAGTGTGAATTTAATGACTGCTGATACAATGGAGAATTTGAATTTAGCTCACTTATTATCCATGACCTTGATGTTGAGAACGGCTGATCACAGTCATGTAAAGCCTATGGATATTCTTTGTAGTATTAATATTGTTATTATTGGAATTGTATATAAGATTGATTATATTATTTTTTGATTACAAAGTTCTACATTATCATATCCAATTTTATTGGATTGGCCGTGGCTATATCAAGCCAAAGCTAGGAATGATTGGGGCTCTTGTTTTAGTAGAGAGAATTTGCCTCAAGAAAGTGTTAGATTTATGGTTACCACTAAATACTCAACCAAGATTCAAAATAATAAAATCTTCAAATTTATATAAAATTCTTTCTTTTAGGAATGTTACACCCAATACATAAGTCTTATTTCACAAAATATTCTAAACCCTCATTCATCTCTAAGAGGGGGGATTTTTTCCAAACTTAAATAATCTATAACTCTTAATCTAACTATTCAAATCGACTCAAAGTTTACATGAAGTATTGATGTGCTCTTAAAAACTAGCATAACAAATTTCAACTATTGATTCTTTATTAATCTTTAGATATTGTGAAAATCCTAAATTCTTCATATCTCACAAATTAAATATCTAAATGCTATGAAACTTTGATTTATAGCTTTTTAGCATAAAGATTCTGTCACGGATGTAGAACTTGATTAAAAATCCAAACAAAGAGTTCAAGAAAAATAGATAAGAGCTAGATTATATCAGATGAGTACAAGAACAACACCAGAGAAGTGAACTAGAGCTCCAAGAGATGTGTTGTCAAGACTGAAGAACTCTTCAACCTCGACTCTAATATATATTCCTACCTAGGAAACTTCTCAAGCAACTTCTACTAATTAGGAAGCTTTTTAAGCAACTTCCACTAATTAGAAAACTTCTCAAGCAACTTCTGCTATCTAAGAAGCTTCTTAAGTAGCTTCTATCAACTAGGAAGCTTCTCTACCAACTTGGAAGATGCTAGAAGATCTTGGAGAGTTTTAGGATCCTTCTAAAATGTTCTTAGAAGGTTCTAAGAAGTATGTCCTTGACATCACCTCCTCTTTTAGCTTCGAGGTCTTCGAAAAGCCATTTGAGATGTATATTCATAAACATAGGAAATCAAAAATTTGTCGCATAGTCTTTGCAATATACTCCAGCTATCGTTCACGAGGCAGATGATTCATGGGCCCTTGTAGCCACTGATAATGACCAATACCTTCCACTTAAGACCATACCTAAACTTCTGTATCTTCATTGTAGAAACGACCTGAAAATATTGCTTCGCCACTACTTACATGAGTTGGTTCAACTTCAAAGACAATTACAAGTGACCTGCTGCTTGGTATTCTTTGACGTCTTCTTAGGTCTTCTAATTCTTCAACTTGAGGTCGATGCCGTGAGCTACTCGGTTGAAATAGTACTACTAGTACAGCATCTACATTCTCACTAGCCATATCTAAATACACCTTGATATTAGATATCTTGATACTACTAAATACAACAAGTTATATTTTGATAAGACCTCGACCTCTTTTTTATTCATTTCTCCAGAGAAGGCTTCATCTTCATGCTTCGTTAATGGCCAGCTTTTGATTTATTAGGATATCGTTGATAAAATTTCCATACCTTTTGCGACACATTGGCAAGATTTTCGGCTGGTTTCTATATTCGTTCATTAATATTGTAGCCGCTCCAATGCACAAAGTACTCTAATTTATTCCATCTTTGCTATGAATCTAGTATCTTTTCCACCTCATATTCTTTGTTGTTTTCAATTTCTATACTAGATGGCAGACATTGCACTCTTTCAGGAAAAAATAATTTCTGATAAGGCTCTAACAGAGAAACATGAAAGACAGGGTGTACTTTCATAGCAGCTGGTAATTCTAAGTGATATGCCACATGATTGATCTACTTCTGGATAACAAATGGTCCCAATCTCCGGTAGTCCAACTTATCATATGGTTGCTTGGTCTTGATATTCCATCAAAGTAGCCATATTTTATCTCCAATTTTGAAATTAGATGCCTGATTCCAAAATTTATCTAGAGATACTTTGTAAGACTCTTTGGCAATTTGCAATTCAAGTTTCAATGTGGTTTGTAGCTCCAATAGCTGTTGCACTAATCTTTCAGCTCCTGGGTTGTTATTCGTTGATGGACTCAATAGATCAAGCTTTGGATGGTACCCATAGTTGGAAAAGAATGATGTTTTTTGAGTCAATCCATGAAAGGTGTTGTTATATGCAAACTCGGCTAGCAATAGATATGTAGTCTAATCATCTTACTGATAGTTGATGCTGCATTGTAAATACTGTTCCAAAATTTGATTCACTCGTTCCGTTTGGCTGTCAGTTTGAGGTTGGAATGCCGAAGAAAGTTTGATGTCTATCTTCAATATCTTAAAAAGACATCTCCAAAATTTTAATACAAATTGGGTTCCTCAATCCGACATAATATCATTTGGTAGACCATGATATCAATACACATTATCAAGGAAGAGCCTTATTGTATCATCGCTTGATGATGTCTTCTTGCAAGGGATAAAATGTGCCATCTTCATAAGTCGATCCACCACAACAAAGATGTTGTCAAATGAATTCGATGGCGGCAGATCTGTAATAAAGTCCATGGAAATTGAAGACCATGGACAACGCAAAATAGGCAATGGCTATAGAAGTCTATAAGGGCGATGCTGAGGGTTCTTAGATCTTGAACAAATGTCACAAGAGAGGACGAAATCTTTCACATCCTTCTATATTTACGGCAACCAAAAATCTCAAGAAATGAGTTCCAAGGTCTTGTTGAATCCAAAATGTCCCGCAGCTGGAAAGTCATGACAAGATTGAAGGATTCAAAGTCGTGCTAGTCCTTTTGGGATATACAGCCGCTCTTCAAAGTATAAGAGATCTCCTTCAATCTTGAACTTGTCATCATTTATACGCTCCTTGATATCAAGGGCTATTGAATCTTCAATGGTCGCAACACCTACTTGGTTGAAGAAATTGGCATCAATTGGCACAACAATAGAACAAATCCTGAATTGCTCTGGCTTTAATAATATCATACACTATTGATTAAATGCTGCTTCTCCAACCTTCGATGTTAGATATGATCTTCTTGATAAGGCATCGAATAGTCCTTGCTGCTTTCTAGGCCGATAAGTAATAACAAAGTCAAACCTAGATAGCAACATATTCCATTGAGCTTGACGATGGTTTAAAATCCGAGCTGACATGAAGTACTCTAGTTTCTTGTGATCCGTATATATGATCACCGGATGCGCAGCTCTTTCAAGGAAGTGACGCCACTCTTGAAAAGAATCCACTATAGTAAGGAATTCCTTATTATGAATCTCGTAGTTGATCTCAACCGCAGAAAACTTTCGTGAATAGAATGCAACCGGATGAAGCTTATTTTTGATGTCCATCTGTGAAAGTACGGCTTCTAAAGCAAAATCCGAAGCATCGGTTTCTAAATAGAAAGCCTTTGCAAAGTTTGGATGTATCAAGATTGGAGCTGTAGTAAATGCCGTTTTAAGATTTTGAAATGCCTTTTTCCGCTAGAGGTCCCATTCGAGCTTATCCTTACATATTAATTGAGTGAGTGGAGCAGCAACTTGAGAATAATTCTTAATGAAGATTCGATAGAAGTTAGCAAAGCTGAGAAAACATTGTATGTCTTTAATCATCTTTAGAACTTCCCAGGACACAATTGATTTTCACCTTCTTGGGATCCATCTTCAAGCCTTCCGTAGTGGCAACAAACCTTAAAAATTCTATCTCAATTTGGTGAAATAAGCACTTCTCCAACTTGGCATAGAGTCTTTGCTCGCGTAGTTTTTTGAATACCAAACGAACGTGCTTCTTATACTCTTCTTTGTTCTCGAAAAATATCAAGAAATCATCTAGATAGATGACAACAAAATCGTCTAGATATTTTCAAAAAATATCGTTCATCATGTGTTGAAAGACCGTCGGAGCATTGGTAAGATCAAATGGCATGACATTATATTCAAAATGACCATACCTTGTATGAAAAGCTGTCTTCCATTCGTCTCCTTCTTTGATTCGCAGAAGGTTGTAAGCCCCCCTTAGATCAATCTTTGTAAAGATCTTTGCACGTCCAAGTTATTCCAGAAGATTAGAAATCAAAGATAATGGATAGCGATTCTTCTTTGTCACTTTGATGAGACCTTGATAGTCCACGCACATCCGTAGTGAGCCATCCTTCTTCTTCACAAATAAGATTGGTGCTCCAACTTGCAACTTTGAATGACAAATGAAGTTCTTGGCTAGATTCTTGTCAATGTATTTCCGCAACTCAGCCAACTCCGTCTACAATAGGTTGTAGATTGGGCCAAAAGGTGGTTGTACTCCTTCTTGTAATTCTATGGCACAATCATATGGTTGATGTTCTAGTAGCATGTGAGCATTTTTCTTTTAGAACACGTTTTGAAAATCCTTGTATTCTTCTGATATACCTGCTGTTGAAATCTGCTCTCCATTACTTGGAGTCGCATAAATGAGCAATGGTGTGCCTTCCTTGCATGATCTTACAAACGTTCTAGCTCTAATAAACAAGGATTTTTTGGATTGGGGTCTTCTTTCACGCTTGTCCTTAGGTTATTCTATGGGAAATGTTATCCTACGCAACCCCTAATCTATGAATGGATTATATTTTTCCAACCAACAAAGACCAAGAATAACAGGATTTGATGGGATGCTAATAATGTTGAAAATAATATAACTACTATAGTCTTTAAACGTCACCTCTATAGGTTCTGATTCATAGGTGACACTACCAGATAATAAAGGTCGTCCATCTATTATTTCTACGTGAACACGTTTGAATTTTTGTACTAGGAGAATTTTGTGACGCTTAGCAAATTCTTGCTCTAAGAAACAAGCAGAAGCTCCTGAACCTAATAAGGCTAAGGTTTTTAATTTTTGAGGACCAAAAGACAAAAGAATTATAAAATAACACGTAGGTTGAGTAAAAAGAGAAGAACTTGGTTTTGATTTGTCCAGCCGCACGATTCCTATTGTAGTTGGGCATCCTCATTTTCCTAAACAAGCACACCTCTATTCTCAATGCTGCATTCATTTTGCTTTTTAGGACAGCTTCTAGCTCTATGGCCTTCTCCACTGCAATAAAAATAGGAACCTTTTTCCATATGCTGCTTCTTTTCTTCTGGAGTAAGGGATTTGACACGTACCGCATCAATCTGCATGTCCTTTGTTTCCAATTGTGAATTTAGGCTACTTGC
Organism: Physcomitrellopsis africana; assembly: GCA_036785485.1. Taxonomy (NCBI): domain Eukaryota; kingdom Viridiplantae; phylum Streptophyta; class Bryopsida; order Funariales; family Funariaceae; genus Physcomitrellopsis; species Physcomitrellopsis africana. Next base: position 79,608 of record JAWRVF010000801.1, read on the forward strand.
TGATATAATTACGTTGTGACGACTTATATATTGTCTGGAGCGTTGATCATGGCGACGCTAAAATAGGTGGTTATCGTACTTCACAACTTGGCTAATGGATTTATTGAGCGTTTGTGGATCAGGAAGTTTCATGTCGTCCCTTAGACCCCAATAGAATTGACTCATTAATGCTTTTTTATCCTACTGGATGTCACATACTAATTACTTGAAATCCAATGCATAGACTAATGCAAAGCGAGTCCCTTGTCGTAGCGATCAAATTTTTGTTGTAGCCCATTGAGCCTTGTCATGCTCGCCAAATGCTTCTGCAAATGCCTCCAAAAAAGTCTCAAAGTTGTTCAAAATCGATGATCTTTTTTTGAATAGAAGAGCAAACCATGATAGAGCTTGTCTCGTAAGCAAAGTTCTAACCAATCCAACGCGTGATTCCTTCGTCAGATAACGTTCGGATTATAGAGTTGTTATTAACTTGATTTGATTAACGAAACCTTGAAACTTGGAGCGTGTGCCATCAAACTTGTCTGGAAGGCTAATTCGAGGTTCCTTTCATTGTAGAAGTAATGGTTCTCGTTGAACCATAGATAAAATTGCTTCTTGTGGTGCAAAAGCTTGAGGCTGATGAAGCCCAGATTGTGCTATTCCGGATGCTCCATCATTATGAAGTCTTGCAAAGACTCCTTCCATCACCATAGTTCTCTGTGATAATGTAGCAAGAGCATTCATAATGGCGTCCATCTTGGACTCCAAACTTTCACTCATATTAATGTCTTGTCCTCCAACCATTCTAAGAGAAAGGAAGTAATTGTTTCTACAAGGAGAAAATATTGGTTTAGAAGAAGGTACTCCGCAACCTTTAAAATGCCTTAAGACCTTCAAGAAGAGGAGTAATCTACTCTCTCCATGAAGAATAAGACTCCAATATTATAACGAAAAAGATATCAGATTAGAGGAAGGGAATCCGCAACCTCTAAAACACTAGTGTATCTTCAGGAAGAGGGATAATTCACACTCCAACAAGAAGGAACTAGCTCTGATATTTCAGATGAAAGTAGTCTCAACAAACTATCACGGACGTAGAACAGGAACAAGAAATCTAAACAAAGAGTTCAAGAAAAATTGATAAGAGCTAGATTATATCAGATGAGTATAAGAACAATACCAGAGAAGTGAGCTAGAGCTCTAAGAGATGTATTGTCAAGACTAAAGAACTCTTCAACCTCGACTCTAATATATATTCCTACCTAGGAAACTTCTCAAGCAACTTCTACTAATTAGGAAGCTTCTCAAGCGACTTTTGCCAACTAGAAAGCTTCTTATGCAACTTCTACTAATTAGAAAACTTCTCAAGCAACTTCTGCTACCTAGGAAGCTTCTTAAGTAGCTTCTATCAACTAGGAAGCTTTTCTACCAACTTGAAAGATGCTAAAAGGTCTTGAAGAGTTTTAGGATCCTTCTAGAATATTTTTAGAAGGTTCTAACAAGTATGTCATTGATAGATTCACCTTTTTAAAAAGTTTTAGGTATAAATTCGTCTAAAAACTTAAGATATGGAAAAATCCATCACTATAAAACTTAGTCAATATTCCATAGTGTCCTACTATAATTGCTTATAGAATATAAAAATCAACTAAAATATATAATCTGTTTGTAGATTCTAATGTGTGTTAGAATACTTAAAAAAGTAAATTAAAGAGAGTTGGTATAAGAAATTTTATTATGGATTTTTACTTAGTTTGGTTATGGTGTTTAAATTAAATAAGACTTAAATGTTTAGTATAAAGCCTTGAGAGGCAATTGGGATCTAAAAAAAAAGAATTAAATTACTAAGAGGCCTATTAAAAAAGATGAAGATAAATTGTGGATGAATGAAGACAAAGGGTGAAGTTCTTCATTCCTATTGGTCATGCTTAATAGACTTTGAGGAGGCTATCTGCAAGGAGAATAAAAGTTTTGATAATTTTAGGGAGGCTATTTGAAAATTAGAGACTACGGTGAAAAAACTAATTTTATAGTACGACACCTTGAAACATTGATAAAGGTAGAGACAAGATTGTTTTACAAATATATCCAGTTCAATATCATAGAAAATCTCAAATTCTGAGTTCAGAGGCAACATCTGACAATGAAGGTCAATCTAATGCAGAGTATGATGAAGTCATCAATTCAATGCAAGTTGGTGATGGCCCAATTTACATACAAAAACAAGGCATGTTATACCAATTTGGATAACCTGAGGAATATTTAGTATACCTAGAGGACATAGCAAATTTTGATCATACTATCATTGATTGGATGAATAATCCCGTGGTTAATGAAGTTAATATGTTGGAACCAGAATTGGGTAGTTCCAATTTGTTGGATTACATGAAGGACTCAGAGCAAGAGAGGAAAATCAAATCAGAGGTTGTTACTGAACCAGTGTGCCAATTTATTAATTTGGGCATCAATGAAACACCGCAGGTGATTAAAGTATATATTGGTATTATGGATATAGAGCTAAGAAATTGGAAAGATTTCTTCTTAAGTCATAAATCTGCGTTTGCTTGGTCGTATGCGGATTTGAAAGATATTCCTGCCAAAGTTTGTGAGCATCAAATTATTTTAGAAGAGGATGCTACACCACTTTGTCAAAGACAACATTGCCTTAATCCAAAATATTCCCTCATGGTAAAGGAGGATGTGGATAAATTTTTAGATGTGGGCTTCATATATCCAATATTGTATAGTGAATGGATTTCACCAATTGTGATAGTACTGAAGAAGAATGGAAAAATCCAAATCTATCAAGACTTTCGTAAATTAAATGCGGCTACTAAGAAGGATTATTTTTCTTTATTTTTTACAAATAATATATTGGATGCAATAGCCGGGCATGAATGTTACTCCTTTTTGGATGGATTTTTGGATTACAATCAAATTAAAATTGCAGCAGCGGATCAATTAATGATTATTTTTACCATGGACTGGGGCACATTTACTTATAAGGTGATGCCATTTGGATTATGTAATGCCTTGGCCACCTTTCAAATGATAATAATCCAAGTATTTCAAGATTATTTATGATTATCAATGCAGATATTTTTAAATGATTTTTGCACAATTAGTACAACAGTTGACTATTTGAAATGTCTTGGTAAATATTTGGATCAATGTGATAAGTACGGGATATCTTTGAATTTTGAGAAGTGTTAATTTAGCATATCCTCAAGAAAGCTTTTGGGACTCATTGTTTCTATGGCTGATATTGCTATTGACCCAGATAAAGTTAATCATATATTGGCCTTACTATAGCCAAAAACAATGTTAGATGTTCGTAGTTTTGTAGGCCATGTCAGCTATTATCGGCGATTCATTGACTCATTTGCAGTCATATGTCAACTTTTAACTAATCTCTTAAAGAAACCACCGTTAGATGGTTCTAGTCCAATTTGGACCGAGGCATTTATAATTGCATTTGAAGAATTGAAGCAAAAATTGGTGTCTGCACTAATACTTGTTGCACCTTGTTGGACGAAGCTATTCCATGTTTATGTTAATGTATCCAATATTGCTATTGAATCTATATTAAATCAAAATGATATAAAAGGTTTGGATCATCCAATATATTATGTTAATCGATAACTCATTGTTGCAAAATAAAATTATATTACAATTGAATAAAAAGCCTTGGGCATAATCTACTCTATACAAAAAAATTGGCATTATTTGCTTGGTTATTATTGAATGGGTAGGAGTTTTAGGATTTACGATACATGGTTTGTAGGATTAAGAATAGGCAAGAAGCCAATGAATGGCCACTTTAGAAGGCAAAATGGATGAGGAAGTTAAAAAAAGTAGTTATCATCGGTTGTGTAGCAGTTAACATAGATGAGATAAGTATAAATTGATTGGGTACAAAGGAGCCAGAGGCAGACTATGATAGTCATGAGCCGGGATAAGCTTGGTACTACCTCTCTTTTTTCTATTGTTAGACTGTAGCGGAGGATCCGGATTCTATTCTAATGGATTATATCATATCAATGGTGAAGTACAATAATAAAACAAAAAAATTTATATACATGGATGAGTAAGAAATTATAATTGTTTGATAAGTGAGTTCGTTGTGGCGAATTGGCAGTCAAAGACTAGATATGTCAATGTAGTTTGATTGAGAATGAGAATGTTATGTTGTATTGATTGTGAGAGTTGAACGGTGAAGGAGAATATTGGAGAAACTATTTGTTTCAAAAGACGTTCTTAGTGAGAAATTATTTCCAATGATTGGAGAGTGAAGCGGGTGTATGCAATCTATGGAGACGGTGCAACATTGTCGTTGTTGTTATGAGCTCAGAAGAAGATAGCAGATTACAATAGGAGAATTGGTGGAGGATTGTGTCACAAAGTTTATCTTTAGTTATGGAATAGCAGAACCAATAGATTGGATGATATTATTTTAAAAGCGTGTACGTGTGCATTGGACTCTAATATTCAAAAGGTGGTTAGTTGTGTGGCCCTAATAATTTAATTCAATGCAGATAGTCTCTCCCTGTGTTCGAATCTCCTTTTACAGGTTTATTCTAGGCAATATTAGTAGAGTAAGCCAAACGAAGAAAAATAACATTTTGGCGCCGCTGCCAAGGATTGACAATAATATTGAGTGTTAGGAATTAATTGCCAAATGTGTAGTTAAATTAGTGATAGAAAGCAATGTCAATAATAGATGATGAAAGATTATAGTTAATAAGAATGACAACATTGCTCTGAGAAAAATGTGTTAGTCGAATGGAAGACAAGAGAGAGCACAAGTAAGAAATTTGTTGTAGTACGAGCAAGAACGGAAGCTAAAAAGGAAGCATCCACAGAGTTGGATTAAACCATGGTTGCATGCTTGTCGGCACATCCGAGCATACCCAGAACATGAACGATCTTTAATATTTCAGACATATATACTGTTAAGGAAATTGCCAAAAGCACTCGTGGGTAACTTAGTGAATAGCCTAGTATATCTCTTGAGCCCATTAATAGAAAGAGAATGGAGCACAGAAGAATTAAGTACTCCATTGGATACTTTCTCAATACTAGATACAGTTGATTCTAGCAAGGTTAGTTACCTTGAAGGTCGTGTCCTTCAAGGTAAGCGACCTTGAAGGACACGGCATTTGAATGGTACAATTGCCAACCCGTGGGACAATTTTTTAATTGAGAGGCATTGAAAAATACATTTTTGACTCATTTTTTTGACCAATAGGATTTGAAGAATGTCTTAAAGAAAGATTAATGAATAGCAAAATACTACTGGAAGAAGCGATGCAGTTATATTATGGCCGAGTAGCAGATATCTTTTGTAAATGTCTAAATAAGCAAATGCCGGATTTGTTTGTTTTGTCTATATTAGTTAATGGATTATATCCATCAAAATTGAAGATGTTTGTAAAGGAGGTCCAATCTGCAACTGTGACTGCCTCACTTGACTGAGCTAAGGTATGAAAAGAATGTCATTATGATTAATTCTTAACCATAGAAGCCACAATGATTCCATCTCAAGGAAGATATCAAATACCAACCTGGAATGAAATAATGGACAGTTACCCAAGGACAATTGATTATAGTGCAAATCTTAGTATTAATCCGCAAAGGATAGTGAATGTAGCTCCATTGTAGGCTGTACCACCAACAATTACAATTCTGTATGCTCCATACTCCCCATATCAAAAATCAATATCTATAAAAGAGTTATCTAATGAACTAGTATCAAAGGATCTAAATGAGACTTTGTTATTAATTTTGACAAAGAAGATGGACGAGTTGGTTGTTAATCTGGCAAAAGATAAGAAAAAGAGGCATAAACCGACTAATATGCGCCCCAATATTTGGTGTAGTAATTGTAAGGGATAAGGCCATTTGGTAACGAAGTGCTCTTCACCACCCTAAATGACTGTGCAATGTATATTTTGTGAAGATAAGCATATAACCACTAATTGCTGGAATTTAAGAAAGCAACAACAATTCGGAAATCAGACCATGATTCAACCAACTTTGTGAGATGTTAATCAAATTCAGATAAGAAATAGGTTTGGCTAGAACAAAAATCGTCCTATTAAACAAAATAGAAATTTCTATAATTTTTAAAATTTTGAGTATAACCAAGAAGGTGATCCCAATTCTCAAGGTTTTGTGCAAAATCAACAAGAACACCTCCAATATCTACCTATTCAGAATCCAATTTCAAATCCTACAATGTTCAGATTGCTTACAATCTGGACATACTTACCAGTAGTGTAATGCTCCATTTCATGTTAATAATCGAGATTAGCGTATCCAGCTACAAAGTAAGATAGAAGACAATATTTAAGTTCCACAAGATTCTCTGATAAATCAGGTGGAATGCATCCATGCAATACTTACTTAGGCCCAGCAAAAAAGAAAAGATCCAATTCAAAAATTGAAAGTACCAGCCGTGGCGGATTAATGTAATTCATTGGATGGTATTCCAAATCTAATACCAGTATCAAAGATATTATCAACAATTGGATCCAATTCTTCTGTACAACTTGAGGATTTCTTTAGCCCCGAAATATTAGTTCAATCAAAACCAGTACCAATATCTGCAAAGTTTTGGGAGCCACCTTATCTATTAAAAGATCCTCTCATGGACAAGAATTACGACAAAGTCCATTCAGCAGTTCTAGTTCCGAACTCTGTAAGAAAATTATCTCAAGGAGTCAAATTAAAACCCATGAAAAAGAAGAGGGCCTTGAAAATTATTGCCAATATGAAACCATATGATATTATGAAAGATTTGGATGAAATTAAACCTTCTATTACAATGAAGCAATTGTTAGCAGTTGCACCAGAATGTCATTCTACATTGAATTCCTTGTTAATACGACGTAGAGTTTGTAATAAAGAAATTCATGAGATTAAATTGAATTCCAATCTGGGAATACCAACTATTGATGTATCAATTGATGGTATTTTTATTCTTAGAGTTCAAGTGGATGGTGGCTCTAGTGTGAACTTAATGAATGCCAATACAATGGAGGAGTTGGATATAAAAACAATTATTATCTATGACATTGGTATTAAGAATGGCAGATCATAGTAGGATAAAATCAATGGATATCTTACGCAGTATTAATATTGTAATCGTAGGAATTATGTATGAAATTGATTATATTGTTTTTTTATTACAAAGTTCCACTTTATCATATCCAATCTTATTAGGTCTGCCGTGGCTATATCAAGCCAAAATTAGGAATGATTGGGGCCGCGGAACGTTAATTATTGGGGAGGGTAGTGACAAGATTGTTTTACAAATGTACCCAGTTCAATATCATGGTGAGTCTCAAATTATAGACACAGAAGTAATATCTGATGATGAGGGCCAATCTGATACAAAATATGACGAAGTTAATAATGCGATGCAAATTAATAAGGATCTATTTCATATACAGAAGCAAGGCATGTTATACCAGTATGGAGGATCAGAGGAATATTTTTTGTATCAGGAGGATGCAGTAAATTTTGACAATGTCATCGCGGACTGGATGAATAATCACATGGTAAATGAAGTCAATACGTTAGAACCAAAATTGGGTAAGTCCGATTTGTTAGACCATATGAAGGATTCAGAGCAAGAGGGGCAAATCAAATCGGGAATTAATGAGGAACCAGTGTGCCAATCCATTAATTTGGACTCTAATGAAATATCCCAGATTATCAAAGTATGCACCGATATTATCGGTATAGAATTGAGAAATTAGAAAGAATTCTTTCTAAATCATAAATCTGCTTTTGCTTCATCGTATGCGGATTTAAAAGGTATTCGTGCCAAAGTTTGTGAGCATCAAATTATCTTAGAGGAAGATGCTACACTAGTTCATCAAAGACAACATCGTCTTAATCCAAAATATTCTCTCATAGTCAAGGAGGAAGTAGATAAACTTTTAGACATGGGCTTCATATATCCAGTGCCATATAGTGAATGGATTTCATCAATTATGATAGTACCAAAGAAAAATGGAAAAATCCGTATCTGTCAAGACTTCCGTAAATTAAATACGGCTATCAAAAAGGATTATTTTCTTTTATCTTTTATGGATAGTATATTAGATGCAGTAGTTGGATATGAATATTATTTTTTTTTGGACGGAATTTTGGATTATAATCAAATAAAAATTACAAAAGACGACCAGTTGAAGACTACTTTTATTACAGATTGGGACACATTTGCTTATAAAGTGATACCATTTGGGTTATATAACGCCCCGACCATATTTCAAAGGATAATAATGCAAGCATTTCAGGACTATTTATGATTGTTGATGGAGATATATTTAGATAATTTTTACACATTCAGTACGACAGCAAATCATTTGGAATGTCTTTATAATTGTTTGGACTAATGTGATAAATATGGGATATCTTTGAATTCTGAGAAGTGTCAATTTGGCATACCAATGGGAAAGCTTTTGGAACATATCGTTTTTGCAGCTAATATCGCTACTGTCCCAGATAAAGTTATTCATATATTGACTTTATCAAAGCTAGAAATAGTGTCTGGTGTTTGTGATTTTGTAGGCCATGTCAGCTATTATAGGCAATTCATTCATTTATTTACAAAAATATGTCAACCGTTAACAAATCATTTAAAGAAACCACCATCGGATGGATCTAGTCCAATTTGGACTAAGGAATGTATAGTTGTGTTCGAGGAGTTAAAAAAAAAATTAGTGCCAGCACCAATACTTATTGCACCTTGTTGGACAAAACCATTTCATGTTTATGTTGATGCCTCGAATGTTGCTATTGGATCTGTGTTAAGCCAGAAAGATGAAAAGGGTTTAAATCATACCATCTATTATGCTAGTCGACAATTTGTTACTGCGGAACAAAATTATACTATGACCAAATGAAAAGCCTTAGGCAAAATCTAATCTGTCCAAAAAATTTGGTATTATTTGCTTGGTTATCCATTTGTGTTTCATGTCAATCATGATGCACTTAAGTATATGATTAATAAACCTCAATTGAGTAGACGCATTGCTCGATGGGTGTTACTCCTTCAAGAATTTAATTTTATTATTAATATTCGATTAGAAAAGAAATATGCCAATGTAGATCATTTATCTCGCTTGTCCAATATATTTGGTAATGAACCTATCAATGATACACTTACTGATGCGGAATTATTTGCCGTCGACATGGTCACCCCAAAATATAATGAATTGATCCAGTATCTAACATTTCAGATATTTCTACCTACATATAGTGAGAAACTTAAGAAATGCTTGATTTTGAAAAGTGCGCCATATACTATGATTGGAGACGCCTTGTATAAGTAAGGGAGAGATGGAATTCTATACTGTTGTATTTTTCAAAGTGAAATACGTACCGTATTGGAAGGATGTCATTTGAATAGTTGTGGAGGGCATTTTGCCGGTGACAGCACTACCCGCAAAGCTTTAATGGCTGAATATTGGTGGCCAATAATGTTCTCAGATGCACACCAATACGTCCGACGTTGTGATCCTTGTCAGTGTATTGATAGACCTACTGGAACTTATGCCATGCCGTTGGTACCAATGTTAGTACAAGCACCGTTAGAGAAATAGGATATTGATTTTGTAGGACCAATTGCACCAGCCTCGCAAAATAGACAGAAAAGATATATTTTGGTAGCGACTAATTATGTGACAAAATGGGCGGAGGCAATGGCAACAAAAAATTGATAATGCCAATATTGTAGCCACATTTTTATATGAGAACATTATCACTCAATTTGGATGTCCCAAAGAATTTGTTAGTGATCGTTGTCGGGGTAGAGAGAATCTGCCTCAAGAAAGCGCTGGGCTTCTGGCTGCCACTAATTACTCAAGCAAGATTCAAGTATAATAAAAACCCCCAATTTTTTATAAAAGAGATCTCCATAGGGCTATTACATCCAATACACAAGCCTAATTTCCTCAAACCACTCAAAACATAACAAAATACTCTAAACCCTCATTCTCCCGTAGGAAGGGAATTTTTTCCAAACTTCAATAACCCATAACTTTTAATCCAACCGTCCAAAACTACTCCAAATTTACATGAAGTACTGATATATTCTTCACAACTACCACCACAAATTTCAACCGTTGATTCATTATCGATCTTTAGATATCGCCAAAACCCTAGCAGTAGCTTTAAACCCTTGTTTACAAACACCCGTGTACTAAATTCTTCATATCTCACAATCTAAAAGTCCAAATGCTATGAAACTTTGATGTATAGCTTCTTAGCACAATAATACACCTTCTTGGAAATTTTGAGACAAAAATTCGTCCAAAAACTTAAGATATGGCAAACCCCATCACCATCAACAAAACGGTCTACTTACTGCCTTGGAATTGGATGCGCTGTCTTCAACTCTTCATATCTCCTTCGTCTAAACTCAAAACTTAAGAATTCCTTCATAACAGACGTAGATCTTGAAATCACCTTTCCAACCGCACCGTCCGATCTCCAAAAGCCTCCGTACAACTCCGCGAAATCTCAAAAGAGTGACAGTATGTATGAAATCCACTCTTTAACTTTGAACAAGTATAACTTCTTCACCCTAACTCCAAATCGCCTAAAATTTCCTCTCAAACTATACCCAAAACCCTAAACTTTACAACCCTACCTCTGAAATTGAAAATCCCTTTTTGAAGTCGCCGAAAACCCTTGTTAAGGTCGCGGGCAGCCTCCTCAAAGCCCATTGGGCATGGTATTCGACCAATAGGGATGAAGTTCCCTATTCCTTGCCTTCATCCGACCATGGCTTGATTTCATCCCTCCCAATTAGCCTCTTACTAGCTTAAATTTTCATCCTTAGGTTCCCACCTTCTCTCAAGGCTTCATACTAATTATTTAGATCTTATATTTTTTAAATACCATAATCAAAACAAGTAAAAATAAAATAAAGTTTCTTCTATCAATCCCTTTAATTTATTTTACTAACCATTCTAATACATATCTAAATCTATAAACATATTAGGCATTTTGAGTGGATTTTACATACTGTAAGCAATTACAGTACGACATCGTGGAACCCATTTAATTAATTCTACAATTGCGGCTTTGACAGATAAATACAAGATCAAGCATTGGAAGACAATCCCATATCACCTTTAGGCTAATGGGCAGACTGAAAGGACCAACGGTATTTTGTGCAAAATTTTAATTAAAACAATATTTGGTGTGGGAATGGACTGGAATACAAAATTATTTGCAGCCTTGTGGATGTATCGTATTGCGTATAAAATGACTACTAATTCCACACCGTTCCAATTGGTGTACGGGCAAGAGACAATATTACCAATTGAATTGGAAGTTCTGAGTTTATAAATTGCATTGGATGAACGTCTTGGTGACAAGGAATCCCTCCAATATTGATTAGCACAATTAGAAAAATTAGATAAAATTAGGGCTACGGCTCTTTTAACTACGGAAGCTACACAATGCTACCATAAGAGTTATTATGATAATAAATTATGTCCTAAATCTTTTATGCCCAATGATCTAGTGCTTCTTTATGACAGTCGCTTTCTTAATTTTTTGGGGAAATTCCAAGTCCGTTGGCATGGATCTTATCGAGTAATTGAAGCCTTTCCTAATGGTTCAATTCAATTGGAGATTTTATGGATACTCAATTTACCACCAAAGTTAATGGCAATTGTTTACGTCTTTATTTTACGTAAACTCAAGACGGATTTTCAAAATTAGAGAGAGAAGAAGGTGTACATGTTCATGATAGATTACCTTTATTGAAGGTGCATGATGGTTAGAAAAAACGGCTGATGGTCAGTTTTGGATCCTAATACAGACTAATCAGGCAAATCGGAAGTGATGATCTGGTACATCGGATTAAAGATTGTTGATGTAGACCCCGAGTAAAAGGTTAGGAGCAGGGCACTTAGTAGAAGTTTTCATAATCATTCTGTTTTGAGCTTGGTTGTCCTAGTGTATGCTTATTGGAATGTAGAGTTTTCTGCAGTCAAAGAGTAATGATTAGTATGAGCAAAGAGTACATAGTTAGGATTATACAATGTCGATGGAAAGATCAAAGAGAGCTGCGGATAGAGAGGAGAATGTCCGAAACATGAGAAGTAAGAATAACTTGCAATCGCCGTCCCTAGTGGTGATCACCAACATGGAGCCAATGAAGTTAGAAATCTGTTGGTGCCTACAAAAGCAGAGAGATTTTAAAAATGCACAAATGTTTGTATTTTTGCGAGGATCAGAAAACTTGCCACCAACTGATGTAGAACTAGTGGCAGAGTATATAGAAAATTATAACCCAGAGAATCATTTGAGTGTAGTAAAGGGGAGAATAATTAGGATCAATGACAGTATCTTACAGAAGATATTACATTTACTAATAGGTGAGCTTGCGATAGGCGTTGAAGTGTCCAGTGACTTCAGACTGGAAAGTTACTTCAAAGGAGACATGGCGTCCTTTGAGAAGAATCAAGGCTGGAAAGTAGCGGAGGTATTTACTCCAGAGCTTGCGAAATGGATGCGATTTGTTCAAAAGCAGTTAGGCTTGAACTTGCATATCACATATATGTCCAAGCACTTATTGTTTGTTGCAATTGGAACACTCAAAGGCATGGTGTTTAATTGGGCAGCCTTTGTAATAACCTGTATCCATGCAAAAATAGGAGCCAAGCTAAAAATGGATAAATTTGCATCTTTGCTATGCTCTAACTATGTGTACTCCATTATTGCATATATATTAAGTCAACCAATAGTGGAGAAAAGTGTACCTTCTCTAATGTCGCAACAAAGTATGCGGAGTTTACGAATTAGTCCAAGGATAGTGGTGCACGAAATTGGAGAATCAAGTAGATCGCGGGATCAGGAGGCTATCCCGGAGACTACACCAGGGCAGGCTTTAATTTGTACAGTGATTGAGAGGGCGGTTGAAGCTCCAATTTTGAACACCAAAATACTCGAAAGAGAGAATCTCACAAAAGTAATATTGGATCAAATTTCCCAATTGCAGCTTACCGTGAGTCAGTTGGAAGGAAATCTAAGACAACAATTGAAATCGAGCAGGAAGGAGATAATGGAGAAAAGCCGCTGAATTATAGAACAAGATCACCTTATTAGGGCAAAGACGGAATCTAAATTGGCATTGGAGCGGAAGTTAGCAGAGGAAAAGAAAAATTAGGCGAATGATAAAGATTGCACTCAAAGAATCCTAAATGGCCAAAAGCAAGAATATGGAATAAAAATTAATAGAGAATTGCAAGATATGGGATTTGAAACGGGAAGCATTGAAGTGTCAATTGCAAGCAAAATGTAAAAAAGCAATAAAATTAGAATAGGAAAAGATAGAATTGGGAGACCAATACAGAATTGGAACAGATAAGCTGCGGGCAAAAATTGGTGCATTGAAGGATGAAGTAGAAAAATTGGAGGGCGATTTGGCCAATGTTGTTTGGCCACAAGTATCTGTTCTACTAGTTTTGAGTATTAGTGAGTTGGAGGAGAAGATGAAGCAACAAGAGCGCCGATTAGAGGCAAAAGATGCCAGGATTCTACAATTGGAGGCTCAAGTTCAAGAATTGGGAGCGGATAATGAAGATTTATTAGCGTAGTTAACGAATAACTATAAGGATTTATTAGAGGAAGATGAGGACGTACTATTATAGCGAGACACAAAAGAACCTCTTATAGAGAATCTAGGCGCATCCCACTCCCAAGAGCCAACTTCATAATAAAAGTTTTTTTTACCAATTATGTGTTTGTGAGGGTGCTGCACAATTAAGAGTGGGGCTATGTAGAGTGGGTAGGAATTTTAGGATTTACGATACATGGTTTAAAAGATTAAGAATAGGTAAGAAGCCGATGAATGGCCAGTTTAGAAGGCAGAATGGATGAGGAAGTTAGAAAAAGTAGTTATCATTAGTTGTGTAGTAGTTAACATAGATGAGATAAGTATAAATTGATTTGGTACGAAGAGTCAGAGCCAGACTGTGATAGTCTTGAGCTGGGATAAGCTTGGTATTACCTCTCTCTTTTCTTTTGATAGACTGTAGTGGAGGATCCGGATTCTATTCTGATGGGTTATATCCATGTCAATGGTGAAGTACAGTAATAAAACAAAAAAATTTATATATGTGGATGAATAAGAAATTATAATTGTTTGATAAGTGAGTTCATTGTGGCAAATTGGCAGTTAAAGACTGGATATGTCAATGTAGTTTGATTGAGAATGAGAATATTATGTCGTATTGATTGTGAGAGTTGAGCGGTAAAGGAGAATATTGGAGAAACGATTTGTTTTGAAAGACATTCTTGGTGAGAAATTATTTTCAGTGATTGGTGAGTGAAGCGGATGTATGCACTCTATGAAGACAGTGCAATATTGCCGGTTGTTGTTATGAGCTCGAAAAAAGACAGCAAATTATAATAGGAGAATTAGTGGAGGATTGTATCACGAAATTTATCTTTAGTTGCGGAATAGCAAAACCAATAGAATGGATGAGATTATTTTAAAAGCGTGTACGTGTGCATTGGACTCTAATGTTCAGAAGGTGGTTAGTTGTGTGACCCTAATAGTTTCACTCAATGTGGATAGTCTCTCCATGTATTTGAATCCCCCTTTACAGGTTTACTCTATGCAGTATTGGTAGAATAAGCCAAACGAAGAAAAATAATAGTTATCCATTTTTGTTTTATGTTGATGACAATGCTCTTAAGTATATGGTCAACAAACTTCAATTGAATGGACGCATTGCTCGATGGATTTTTCGTTCAAGAATTTAATTTAATTATTAATATTGGACTAAGAAAGAAACATGCCAATATGGACTATTTATCCCGTTTGACCAATATATTAGAAAATGAATCCATCAATGATGCACTTTTTGATGCAGAATTATTTGCCGTAGATGTAATTTTATTGGAATATAGCGAATTGATTCAACATTTCACATTCTAGACAATTTTGATCAATTATAGCAAAAAAATTAAACATCGTCTAATTTTGAAAAGTTTTTTGTATACCATAATACGTTATTGAGTAGAGAGAATTAGCCTTGGAAAAACGCTGGGTTCCTAGCTGCTACTAGAACTAGCAGGGAACATGAGAGGAAGCCGTGCAAGTATCTTCTATACTTGCACAATATTTGTTCAAGCTTTCAAATTATACTTGTATTAGACTTGTACAAGTCTTGTACAAATATAAAGTATAAATACTTGAATAATACTTATATAAATACTTGTATAATACTTATATAACACTTATATAAATACTTGTATAAATCCTTGGTATAATACTTGTACAAATACTTGTACAAATATTATGTATAATACTTGTATAATACTTGTAGAATACTTGTATAAATACAAGTATATATACTTGTATAAAAGGTATAAGCAAAGTGTGTATGTATTCAAGTATACCTCAAAATACAACCGCATATGAGGAATATAAGTTATACAATAAGGTGAAACTAAATAAATCACTAAAATTCATCCAAAGGTCAAATCAAGCGTGCTTATAACCCATGGAAAGCCAATAATCCATTGTAAAATATATCAAAATTTCACAAATAGATGACTTACCACTTAAAAGTTATGGCTAAAAGAAGTAGGCGCTAAAATTTCCAAGCAAATGCAAAGGCAGCAAAGCTTTTCTTCACTTCAGCCTTTGTTGTGATCACTTCCCTTCTCCAAATTGGACATGCAATAGCTTTTTAGAAAGCTCACTCCATCATCTAACTTATTCTAAAATTTTGCATGCATGCCTCTCAAACCCCAGATTTTATAGCTAGTTGATTCTACTCTTCAAACCCTAGCAACAATTTGCCCTCTTGATACTTCACGGCTCATAAAACTTTCATCAAAGCTCCAAATGTATTGATTTTTGTTTTTGTGGAAAGCTTACACAAGCTACTATAAGCATCTAAAATATCAAAAAGATTGAAGAGACTATCCGACTTGGGTGGTTGAACAAAGTCTCTGCCCCTCTTCATCAGGTGGCAGCAAATCCTTTCCCACTCTCAAGCTCACAACTTTTGCTCTCCAACTCCAAATGCTACAAGAGATGTCTTGATAGAAAGCTAGCACAATTTTCCACACTCTCTATAAATTTCACTAAGAAAGAGTCAAAATCAAACTTGCAGTGGCAGCTCGAAGTTTCTGCCCCTCTTCGTCGGGTGGCAGCAAACCTCACTCTACTAAAACAAGCATAACTTTTTGTTCACAACTCCAATACAAGCAAGTGAGTAGGTTCTAAAATCCTCACAACTTGAAGAACACACCCACTAATTTTCACTACAAACGCTTCTATATCCACGGAGCTATCTCTCTCCAAAGTTCACTACTCAAAAACTGCCTTTACTCTCGGTCTAGCAAGAGGAGTATATCTCCCTTTCTTTCTATATTAGACTATGAGACGTCCACATGGGCAGCCAAATCCTATTGGATGGGCCTTATTCACCCCATGCTCTTCTTTCTTACCCCTCACAAGGTCCATTCTACCTCAAAAGTCAACAAGAAAGATAAAACAACCTTTACTTTTCTTCTAATTACAAAAGAGTCTATTCTAGGATATAAATAAGGTAGGAACAAAAAAAATAGCCATCTTAATTCACTAACTAAGTGGCTATAATAAATCCTCTCCTTATAATATCTTCTAAAATAACCTCTAGCACTCACACATATATTAACAATAGATACAAGATTTTTAATATTTTTATACACTGCACGTAAATGCAGTATGACAACGTGATGCTTTGTATGCTTTTGTATACCATAATACGTGAAGAATGGACTATTATATTGTTATATATTTCAGAGTGAAGTACGTACCATATTGGATAGGTGTCACCTAGATAGTTGCGGTGGATACTTTGCCAGTGATAGTACTGCTCGAAAAGCTTTAATGACTAGATATTGGTGTCCAACAATATTTTCAAATACACACCAATATGTTTGATGCTATGATCCTTGTCAACATATTGGTAGATCTACAAGTATTTTTTTTATGCGATTAGTATCAATTTTGGCTCAAATACCATTTCAAAAATGGAATATTGATTTTGTAGGACCAATCGCATCAGCCTCGTAAAATAGACAGAAAAGATATATTTTCATAGCAACCAATTATGTCACAAAATGGGCTGAGGTGGTGGCAATGAAAATTGATAATGTCAATACAATAGCCACATTTTTATAAAAGAATATTATCACTCACTTTGGATGTTCCAAAGAATTGGTTAGTGATCAAAGAATTCACTTTATTAATGCTATGATTGCAGCCTTGACGGATAAATATAAGATCAAACATCAAAAAATAATCCCATATCACCCTTGGGCAAATAGGTTCACTGAAAAGACCAACATTATTTTGTATAAAGTGTTAATTAAAACTAAGTTTGGAGCAGGAAAGGATTGGGATACAAAATTGTTTGCAACTTTGTAGACATATCATATTGCGTTGTCGAATAGAAAGAATTTGCCTTGGAAAAATATTGGGTTCCTAGCTGCTACTAAAATTAGCAAGGAATATGAAAAGAAGCCATGCAAGTATCTTCTATACTTGTACAATATTAGAACATAATTCTTATATAAAAATAGAATATAATCCTTATATAAATACTTATATAAAAATAGAATATAATCCTTGGTATAATACTTATACAAATATTATATATAATACTTATAAAATATTTATATAAAAATAGAGTATAATCCTTGGTATAATCTTATACAAATATTATATATAATATTTGTAAAATAATTTTATAAATACTTGATATAAATATAAGTATATATATTTATATAATAAGTTTAAACAAAGTATATAAATACTCAAGTATACCTCAAATACAACCATATATGAGGAATACAAGTTATACAACAAGCTAAAACTAATTAAATCACTAAAAATTCATCCAAAGATCAAATCAATTGTGCTTATAGCTTATAGAAAGTTAATGATTTATTGTAAAACATATCAATATTTCACAAATAGATATCATACCGTTTAAAAGTTATGGCTAAATAAAATAAGCATTAAAATTTCCCAACAAATACAAAGGTAGCAAAGCTCTTCTTCACTTCAGCCTTTGTTGTTGTTGCTTCCCTTTTCTAAATTAGACATGTAATAGCTTTTCAAAAAGGTCACTTCATCATCTGACTTGTCTTAAAATTTTGCACGTATACCTCTCAAACTTCAGATTTTATAGCTAGTCGAATCTACTCCTCAAATCCTAGCAACAATTTTCCCTCTTCACACTTCATGGCTCATAAATCTTTCATAGAAGCTCCAAATACATTTATTTTTATTTTTGTAGAAAGCTTACATAAGCTACTATAAGCACCTAAAATATCAAAAAGTTTGAAGAGACTGTCCGACTTGGATGGTTGAACAAAGTCTCTACTTCTATTCATCGGGTGGCAGTAGACCCTTTCCCACTCTCAAGCTCACAACTTTTTCTCTCCAACTCCAAATGCTACAAGAAATAGCTTGATAGAAAGCTAGAACAATTTTCCACTTTTTATACAAATTTCACTAAGAAAGAATCGAAATCAAACTTGCAATGGCAGCTCGAATTTTCTACCATCACTTTTCGATAGCAGCAGACCTCACTCTACTAAAACAAGCATAACTTTTTGCTCACAACTCCAATACAAGCAAATGAGTAGGTTCTAAAATCCTCACAATTCAAAGAACAACTCTTCTAATTTTTATTACAAATGCTTTTATATCCTTGGAGCTATTTCTCTCCAATGTTCACTACCAAATCCTAGGTCCAGCAAGATGAGTCTTCTCCCCTTTTCTTCGACATCAGCCTATGATACGCCCACATGGACAGCCAAATCCTATTGGTCAGGCCCTATTCACCCTATACTCTTCTTTCTTACCCCTCACAAGGCCAATGCTACCTCAAAGTCAACAAGAAAGATAAAACAACTTTTATCTTTTTTCTAATTATAAAAGAATCTATTTTAGGATATAAATAAGGTAGGAACCAAAACAAATAGTCATCTTAATTCACTAATTAAGTAGCTAAAATAAATCCTCTCTTTATAATATCTTTTAAAATAACCTCTAGTACTCATACATGTAATAACAATAAATAGAAAATATATAATATTTCTATACACTGCACATAAATGCAATATGACAGCGTATAAAGTGACTACCAATTCCATCCCATTCTAATTAGTGTACAACCAAGAGGCAATATTACTAATTGAATTGGAAGTTCAAAGTTTAAGAATTGTATTGGATGAGCATCTTGATGACATAGAATTCCTTCAATATCGGTTAGCACAATTGGACAAATTAGATGAAGTTCAAGTTACGACTCTTTTGACTATGGAAGCTATACAATGCCGTCGTAAGAGCTATTATGATAGTAAATTATGTCCCAAATCTTTTTTTCCCAATGATCTAGTGCTTCTTTATGATAGCCATTTTACAATTTCTCAGAGAAATTTCAAATCCGTTGGCATAGACTGTATTGAATAGTGGACGCCTTTGCTAAAGATTCAATTCAATTGGAAGATTTGATGGGTATTCAATTCACCACCTCAATCAATGAAAATCGATTACAACTTTATTGTATATATATTTGAGATGGATTTCAAAAATGGGAGAAAAGAGGGTGAACTTGTTCATGATAAGATTACATATATTATAGGTGCATGATGGTTAGAAAAGACGACTGATGGTTAGTTTTGGATATTATTTCAACCTAATCAAGAAAATCAAATGTGAGGTTACAGTACACTATATTAAGGATTGTTGATTCAGACCCCAAGTAAAAGATTAAGAATAGGGCACTTAGCGGAAGTTTTTGAACATTGTTGTGTAAAGCGTATGCAGTGGAGTGTAGAATTTTCTACAGTCAGCAAAAATAATATTAGTGTGAGTAAAAAGTGAGAAGCAAATTGTAGTCCATAATGTTGATGGAAAGGTCAAAGAGAGCTTCACACAGAGAGAAGAATGTTCAAAACGAGAGAAGTAAGAGTAATTTGCATTTGCCGTTCTTAGTGGTGATCACCAACATAGATCCAATGAAGTTGGAAATATATTAGTTCTTACAAAAGTAGAGAGATTTTAGAAACGCACAGTTATATGCATTTTTGGAAAAGGCGGATAATTTGCCACCAATTGATGTACAATTGGTGACGGAGTATATAACAAATTATGATCCAAAGGATGGTTTGAGTGTAATAAAAGGGAGGATAATTGGGATCGATGAGAGTACCTTATAGATGGTACTACATCTATCGATTGATAAGCTTATGGTGGGCATCAAAGTATCTATTAATTTTAGATCGGAGAGTTATTTTAAAGATGGTATGTCGTCACTAGAGAAGAATCAAGGGTGGAAGGTGGCGGAGGCGCTCACATTGAAGGTGATGGAGTAGATGAGACTCATTCAAAAGCGGCTAGGCTTGAATTGACATATTACATACATGTCCAAACGGCTATTGTTTGCGGCAATAGGAATGCTGGAATGGATGGTGTTTAATTAGACAACGTTTGTAGCAACGAGAATCCATACGGAGATGGTAGCCAAGCAAAAGATGGAAAAGTTTGCATCCCTACTTTATTCCAATTATGTACACTTGGTAATTATGTACATGTTGAGTCAAATATAATTGGTTGTAGAAAGAAATATATCCTCTCCAGCACCTCTACAATACGCTCAAAGTCTGATGGCACCAATTGCTAGCCCAGGGATAATGATGCATGAAGTCGAGGAAGCAAGTCGAGCGGTGGAATAAGAGGCTATTTCAATAATTACACCAAGGCGGGTTCTAATTTGCTCATTAATCAAGAAGGCAATAGAGATTCTAATTTCAAATACATGAATATTGGAAAGAGGGAACCTCACGGACGTAATATTAGGTCAAATTTTTCAATTGCAGCTTATAATGAATAAGTTGGAAGGAAATTTAAGGCAACAATTGGAAGCAAGTAGGAAGGAGATAATAAAAAAAAGTTATCAAATTGTAATATAGGGTCGTATTATCAGAAAAAAGTCAAAATCCAAGTTGCTATTGGAATAAAAATTAGTGGAAGAATAGGAAGCTTGGACGAATGACAAGGAATACACTCAATAAATCTTGAATGGCCAAAAGCAAGAATTAATAGAGAATCGTAGAACATGGGATTTGGAAAGGAAGGCGATAAAGTGCCAGTTGTAAGTAGAACGTGAGAAGGTAGCAAAATTGGAATAAAAAAAGGTGAAATTGGATGACCAATACAAAATTGAAATGGACAAGCTACGAGCAGAAATTAGTCCCTTATTGGCGGAAGTGGCAAAGTTGGAGGGCGATTTAGCCAATATTAATCGGCTACAAATAATTGTCCCGCCAATTTCAAGTATTAGTGAATTGGAGGAGAAGATGAAGCAAGAAGAGAGCCAATTAGAAGCGAAAAATGCCAAAATTTTACAATTAGAGGCTCAAGTTTGGGAATTGAGAGCAGACAAGAAGGACTTATCAATCCAATTGAAGATTAATCATGTGGATTTATTAGAAGAAGACAAGGACTTAGTATTAGAACTAGATGTAGAAGAACCTCTTGTAGAGAATCTTGGAATGTCTCAATCTCAAGAGCCCACTTCATAACTAAAAGTATTTTTTTACCAATTCTGTGTTTGCAAGGGTGCTACACAATTAGGAGTAGAGCTATATAGAATAGATAGATAATTTTGGATGATAGAGTAAAGGCTAAAAATTGATAAATTGAATGATTAATTCAATTACTAGCCAATATAGATGATAACTTAGAAAAATTAGTTGGAAAAGTGGTTAAGGTAGGAGAGATGACGATTGGTATCTCGATTTTTAATATAAAGAGAATAGAAAAGAAGAAATTGGAGCTCGATTGTAAGAGTCAAGAGCCAAAGTAAGCTTCATACTACCTCTCTTTTTCATTTTTTTTTTTTGTTAGATTGTAGTGGAGAATCCAGATTACATTGCGATTGATTGTACCATATCAACTGTGAAGTATAGTAATAAAGCAAAAAATTTAATATATGAGGATGATTAAGAAATTATAATTGTTTGATGCTTAAGTTTGGTGTGGCAAATTGGCAGCCAAAGACAGAACATATTAATGTATTTCGATTATGATTGAGAATGTTATGTCGTATTTACTGAGAGAGTTGAGTAATAAAGGAGAATATTGGAGATGATTCATTTTGGAGAGGTTCTTAGTGAGAGTTATTTCTAGTGATTGGAATGTGAAGCGATTGTATACAGTCTGTTGAAACAATGCAATATTACCTATTATTATTATAAGATTGGAAGAACACAAGAATTTACAATAGAAGAATTTGTGGGAGATTGTATTACAAAGTTTATTCTTAGTTGCGGAGTAGTAGAACAGATGAAGATGACAGCCTTATTTTAGAGTATTTGCATATACATTGGACTCTAATATTCAGAAGCAGTTAATTAAGTGATCTTAATAGTGTGTCTCATGCATTTAGTCTTTTCCCGTGTTCGAATCCTCCTTTGCAGGTTTATTCTACACAATATTCATAGAGTAAGTAAAACGACAAATCATAAGGTATTACCAAATATTGACCAGATTGGCTTAGATTTACGCTTGTGTAAATTTATGAAAGCTTAAAAAATATAAAATATATATAATTTTGAATTACTTCCAATTTTTTGATTTCTCATGGTTTTTCTAATTCTTTTTTTTCACTTAGTAGGCAACCAAAATTGCAATGATTTTTTTAAAGAAGACTCTCTTTCCTTTACAACATTAGATTTACTACTTATGTCATATTACATGTCATCTTGTTTGAGAATGCACCAAGCACTTGGTTTTAGAAGATACACTTATATATTGCAACTAATCAAAAATCTAACAACTCTAATATAATCCTAAATAAATTCCAATTGAATTTTAATCAAATCTTAAATAAATCTTAACAAAATCTTAATCAAATCTTAATATAATTATAATGAAATCATAATACAACTATAAGTCAAATCCTAAGTCAAATCCTAAATCAAATCCTAAATCAAATCTTAATCAAATTTTAAATTTTAAATAAATCTTAATGAAATTTTAATCAAATCATAAATCTTAAATAAATTCTAATACAATCCTAGTCAAATCCTAAATCTTTAAATCCTAAATAAGTCCTAAGTCAAATCCTAAATCAAATCTTAATTAAATCTTAATAAAATTCTAATAAAATCATAATAACTAAATAATCCTAATAAAATCCTAATATCCTAATAAATCCTAATGAAATCCTAATATCCTAATAAAATCTTAACAAATCCTAATATCCTAATAAATCCTACTAAAGTCCTAATCAAACTCAATAGCAAATTTAAAACCTCAATAATTATGAAATTAATTATTGATCTTCATTTAAAACTTGCACACTTCTTAATTTTGTAGTTAAAAATCAACATATGAAATTTGAAGGAAATTGAACTTATCAATCAGAAGAACAAGCTCTTGATCCTCTGAAGTATTAGTCACCTTCCTTCTCCAATCTTGATATTAATCTTCCAATATTAATATCTATTTTTTGTATTATTCATATGTTCTAAAATTATAAAAAAATATTAAAAACTAAATTAAATATTAATTCAAAAAAATCATTCTAGTCAAACTAGCAGATTGCTCAAAATCACAAAAAATCTCACTGATTCTAAAATCCAATTTTCTAGATCCTAGCTAACTTAAACTTCAATAACCTTTGATCTAATCATTAGATTAAGTTCAAATTCATAATAAACTTTCAATACAACTACATGCACAAACCTACAAATTTTCACTCATAGATCTACTACAGAACTCTCAATATATTCAAAAATACAAATCTATTTTATTTCTTAATATCTAGAGTCATCCAAATAGAACCCTGACTTTGCATAGCTTTCACAATGTCCTTATAAATTCAAAAACCTTGAAATCAACATTCAAAGAAGCCGTATTGAATCTGCTTTTAAATCCCACTTTTCAATCAACAAAAAAAGATCCAATCTGTCGTAAGTGCATAGTATTATATCTTGGGGTCTAGTTTTGACCCTAGTTCATAACCAATCCTCCTTGTGTATCAATCCAGAGATTCTTTAGATAATTTTTGTTGAACCCTATCCTTTATTTTAATCTTAAGATGCCTATAGTAATATTTTTGCTAATTTATTTTGTCTTATGTTATTTATGGCCTCACAAAGTAAATAGAAGTCTTTTTTACAAAAAAATAGTATAAACACTAAATACTTTTATTACCTCTCTATTTTATTTATTTATTTATTTTACTTATGTTTTCTAAAGTAATTTTCTAATCTAGTCTTCAATTAAGCTTCTCTATAATATAAGTCTTCTTTTGCTCTTTCATCCTATAGCCATGTTATAACATGACACCATGATAACCGGAATAGAAGAAATGGAAGTATGGCCTTCCAATGCCTCAACTTCTAAAGACAAGTAAAGTAATCAAGAATCATGGAATAATTAAGACGAGAATAATTAAAAGTATTTTAAACAACTTTAATAACAATACCAATGGTTGAAAAAAATATCTCATGATATACAACTTTAGGACAACTTGTGGTGGCATTAGCAAAAACCATGGTAATATGTGATAGGTGACAAGTTAGTGGCACTAACAAAAATTAGAATGGCAATAGCAACACCTTATTTTTAAGATATAAGACATCAATGTTTTTTGAAAATCAACCCTATTCTTAGATTTTTTTGAAGAATGAAAATCTATTACATTATGCATGATACTTATATATATATATACATATGTAAATATATATATATACATATGTAAATATATATATATATATATATATATATATATATATTATAATATTTCAAAATAATTTACTATAGTACCAAATCTAATTAGACTATTTAAATGGAATTTTAGAACACTGTTTTTTTACTTCACAAATTTAAAAGCTATGTTTAGATATAATTTAAAAAAATTGTCTTGGCGTTATTATTATTTTTATTTGTGACATAATTTCCGTTACTAATTATTATGTGGAACTGATGTCATTTAATGCAG
Source organism: Physcomitrellopsis africana (assembly GCA_036785485.1). Classification (NCBI taxonomy): domain Eukaryota; kingdom Viridiplantae; phylum Streptophyta; class Bryopsida; order Funariales; family Funariaceae; genus Physcomitrellopsis; species Physcomitrellopsis africana. The sequence goes on from JAWRVF010000801.1 coordinate 104,642, forward strand.
TTAATAAAAGTTTCATGTCAGTAGGCATTATTGATAATTACTTCATGTACTGTTATCGTCACCAATGACCGCAATTGCTAAGCTGTGAGGAAGATCACATGCTTATTGGATCAGCTCAATCATTCCATATTTGATAGTAAAATTTCTTGAAAAAAGAAAAAGAAGATGAATAGAACAAGGTGCAAAGCCGACGGAGTTGAAAGGATCATCATATCTACTCAAAACAGAAATACTGCATTCTAGAAAAAAAAAATGGTTGAGACGATCTACAATATAGTCAATTCAACAATAAACTATAATACTTAATAAAACCAAAATGAAAAGAACTGTATGTTCTTATTCAATGCACGGTTTGTTTAGAATAGATGCAAATAACTTATTTTAACATACTAACAATTAACCTGTTTTAAGCAATGATTAACATGTTTCCTACAACTGGTGGGTACCTATATGAAGTAGAGGTGTGCACAAGAACACTCCTTGGCTGGGTTTGCCGTAAGAAGCCAAAAATCCCTTGGTACAACAGTAGCAGAAGAATGCTCAGCAGAAGAGCACAATCTTCCAAGCAATCAAATCCTGAGGGTGGCCAACATCTGAAAGGGAAAATTGAACTGTAAACACTAGATGTGTATCAATCACAATTGCTGTACATTCGCTATTAAGTCATGCTACCTTGCAATATCGGACCACAACAAAAGGACACAAGAACAGACCTTGTTTTCTATCTACATGAATTCTCATAGTTTCAACCAAAACTTTGATACACGCTTGCCTGCTAATCCCGGTGCTTCCTGACTCCTTCCTCAAATAACCGTCTCCTCTCAACAGCGCACCTAGGGTGTGCTCATTCTATTCTCCAGCTCAAATAACTCTTCGTCCTCATGATCGCTCTCGTCATCTGCAAGTTCATTCGGAATGAATACATAACGAGTCAATATTGAATGATTCCAAGAGATCGGAACTCATTAAGAACTACGCGTATGAATTTCTTAAGTAGAAAGTCTACGTGCCAAATAACAAGTAGATATTACGTGAAAGGTAAATCCAAGGAACTTTAAGACCTGTATGTTAGGAGTGTAGACATACCACTTTCAGGTGGACGTGCCATATAGTCTACGCCAGCCTGGAATTGAAGAGGCACAAGCTCCATGGAGAAGTTCTCCAGTTTCGCCAGCAGCCAGTCTCGTTCCGTGATCACCTTCTTTGCCTGCCGTCAAGACATTTATCCCTTGAAGTTACAGGAGGCAATATGATGCAAGATAAGTATTACACCCGAAATACTCAATGATCTAAGAGGAAATTCTAACCGCTGGGAAATATCAACGCAAATTTCCTTAAATGCTGTTCTACGAGGGCAATGGACTGATGATCGTTACTGATTCAAGTCGGGAGTTGAAGACGACCATAATTCTTGAGTTTGTGATAGGCATGAAAAACCCTGACCAATCTGGCAGACAGCAAAGCCGAACCTGATTCTTTGAATAATTGTGAACATACTTCGACGAAAGATACTCAGTGAATACAAACCAATCTTCTTCGGTTCGAATTCCTAACAATAAATCACAGGGCAAAGGGAGAACATACAAACAAAGGCGATTCTGTCGACCAACGGTCCACTAACTGAAGAGTAAAGAGACTAGTCGTGGTAGAGTTTGAATGTTTGGAAGAACCACGTAAAATGGCCATATTACTCACCAAAGATTTCTAGTATAACGTGTCATTTTTTAAACCTTAAGAACAACATCAATGCTTCCAACATAAAAGTGGATTATTATACAATTGGACAATATCCAAAAGCCTCCAAATGATTTTCATGGGCCTCTCCAGATCCCCCAACCCAGAACTAATAGCGAGAGAGAGAGAGAGAGAGAGAGAGAGAGAGAGAGAGAGAGAGAGAGATTTTCATGGGCCTCTCCAGATCCCCCAACCCAGAACTAATAGCGAGAGAGAGAGAGAGAGAGAGAGAGAGAGCAAACGCTACCATTTTTACCCAACATGACAAAATCCTCGAAGATAACATGAGAATTGTTTTATTTTGTTTAATGCGTGATCAATGCAACGAGGACGGCAGAATTTGAGACCAAGTCTTGAGCATTGATTTAAATAGAAATTTGTCGGCAAAAGAAGAGGGAGAGAGGGTTAGAGATTACCTCCAATTCGGCACCACCCGAGGGAGCAGGAATCGTTTCGTTCTTCAGTATGGCCGACCCAAAAGCGTAATGCAAAAATCTGCTGGCCTGCCTGAGCGCGCTGTCCTTCGTCTCCCCCTGCCCCAGAAACTGAGGGTAATCCAGCACAATCGAAAAAAAGCTCTTGTACTCGTTCACATTGTCCTCCTCCGACGCCACCATTACTGCATACTCGCGATTCTCCACGTTCATGGCTGCCAGCGACGCCACCAATACCCTGATCCCGGTGCCCACACTCGAAGCAGGAATAGACGCACCCGCTGCAACCCCATCCGCAAACACCAACCCTGATCCCCCACCAGTGCCCGCCTCCGCCTCACTACTCCCACGACTCGCCACAATATGCCCACTCAAACTCTCAGGGACATCGCTCTGCTGGCTGTCCGCCGGCGCGAACGTCGTCGTCTGCTGCTGCTTCTCATCGCCACACTTATTCACATGGCGATCGTGCTCCTCCGCCTCCCACGTAAAATAAGGCTTGAATTCCAAACCCATCGCGCCAAATCACTCACCACAACTTCTCTTTCACTCCTCCTCACCACCCCTCCCCCACTCTTCCTATCCGAACACCAAACCACTCGAAACCTTACAACTCTTAACCAGCCACGAGACTGTCAACAACCCACCTTCAGAACTCTCCTAACGCGACCATTCCAATCTTGGTCCACAAACCTACCCACTCCCAGACCTCCAAAACTCTCAACTCTCAACACCCCCACACACACACACACACCTTCTTGCCCCTCACTCCCAACCGATCGCTCTCCCTCACAACGTCACGAACGCAACCATGAGCACCATCATCAAACTCCTCCTCCTCCTCCTCCACCACCACCACCCTCGCGGTCAGAGATGGCGAACCTCAATCCTGCCTAAACCTGCGAGTTCAGAGCCCATGACGACCCAGGGCGCACGCCATGCGTAGCGGGAGGGGCAGTTATACAAGCGACGGACGACCACAGTAACAGACTTCCACCCTGACGATGACGATGGCGAGCTGTGAATGCGCGATCCACCCAAAATGCTATGCGATGCGATGCGATGCTGTTGCTCTGTTGCGTCTGCGTTGATGATCGATTTCTGACCGCGGGTTTGCGTGATGAGCGAGCGTGGGGGCGGGGGAGTTGTGCGCCTGGCGCCGCGACTGCGTGCCGGCTCTTGCTTCGCCCTGGGTCGCGTTCACACATCCACGCTGCGACGAAAGGTTCTGGAAAAGGAATAAGAAAAGGAAAAAGGTTCGCGGAAACGTTAAAGTTGGTGGTGGGCTTCGACGTGGCTCGGATGACGGATTTTCCCAGGTTGGGAGCCTGCTTGGGGCGTGTAAACCTTGGCTTTGATTCAACGAAAAATAAATGAAAATAAATGTTGTGTTCAAATTAAGCTACATGATTTGGAAAATTGGTGTTCAATCTTGTTGTAGAGGCCTTGGCAGCCATCTCTAAATTCATATTTAAAAATTAGTTATTCTCTGTGGTAGAATTGGACTTTAAGTTACTTAACCTCAACTTTGTCTTGACTTTTCAATATAAAGTAGCAAATATTTAGTGTATTCATTACAAGTGATGTTGGAACTTAGGTGTGTGGAATGCAATATTTTTTTAGTTGATTGTTGGATCAATTTTACTGTTAGGATAAATTATAACTAAATCATCAGAAATTAAGGAAGGACATGTCTGGATGATTTTAAACACACAAAAAAAACAAATAAATAAATGATAAATATATATATATATATATATATATATATATAAGTTTAAATAGAGCCTGCTGAAAGAATTCAAAGAGTAGAAATATAATAATAATAATAATAATAATAATAAGATGAAAAAAATGAAAAAAATAATAAAAAAAATTACTTGCCTACAAAAAAATTCAAAAAACATCTTTAAAATTTCTAAAAATGTGATAAGTAAATATTTTACTGAATAAGTTCAAATAATTTTTAATTAAAACAAAACATTAAAGTTTAATAAAGTCTTTAAATTTACTTCAAATTAAAAATTTGGATGATTTAATAGTAAATAGATAAATAAAATAAATAATTTATATAATTACAAATAAAATCTATTAGAAGTTTTAAATAATTATATATAGAAAGTTATTCAAAATATATTTATAACCAATCTCTCTATTAAAAGATAACTAAGTGTAATAGTTGATGTATTAGAAGGTATTTGAAAGTTTTTCTAATTTAATAAAAATAACTTTTTAATGATTTATTTATTATCTTTCTATTAAAATTTAAAATTTTTAATAATTTTTGAAATAATTTTTTACTATGACTTTTTATTTTTTAAAAATATATAAATAGGATAATTTTTGTATTATATTTAATAAAAATTTATAAAATTTTTAATAAATTCCACTCAGTTTTCAATCTAATTAAATATTCTTTATATTATACTAATTTATTTTTTTTAATAGCAATAGAATATTTTCAGATTTCTATTTTTATATTAATATTATTTAAAAATTTATAAAATCAATTGATTATGCACAATCTTTATATAAATCTCAATTCTACATTAATATAATAACAAAAAATTTAACACACATATTTTTGCTAGCTACAAATTATTTATAGTTTAGTGTATAATATTATTATCTTATTCACTAAGTTTAAATTAAAAATATAAAGAAATAAAATTTAAATTATATATATTAATTAATATTTTAAAAAAATTAATTATAAAATAGATTTTTTTGAAATAAAATCTTCTAAAGTTATTAGATTCTAATTATATTAATGTTATTGGATTCTAATTATATTAAAGTTATTAGATTCTAATTATATTAATATTAATTATATAAAAAATCTTGATTTGGTTTTTCTTTTTTTTCTTTTTTTTTTTCTTTGACACAAAAACAAGATACATCCAACGTATTGATAGATTGAAAGGCACATAGATGATGTCTTAACTCCTAATATCAAAGAAGCAGAGTAAGAGTTCTTGAGTAATAAAGTTTAGATTCTACCTAAATTCCTATATTTTTGACTACAATTACACTACAATGAAGTATTCTAAAGTTCCACTTAGTTGCTTAGATTGACCTAGTATCCAAAAGTTGTCTTACAATCTATGATTTATTCCATCTCTTGAAAATAGTCATCTCTTGTTTAGGGTGTTTGCTTAACTTCTTCTTAAAAGCTTGCCAATTTATTTGCCCCTATTCTATAAGACCTCTCTAAATCAGTTTTTGGATATGAATATCATTCTATATTTTTTTTTCAAAGACAAAATTATTCCTTTGAATTCAAATAGTCTACAATTTATATATATAATAAAAACTTATATTGTGGTCAAATAAAAGAACTAACTAATTATTCAAATAATAATATACTTGTTATCAAATAAATAACTTGTATTCAAATGTAGGAATGTATTGCCAACTTATTCATGTATCCAACCAAGACCACTATCACATTACTTCAAACAATTGATTACATGTAAGATTTGAATGTTTTATATTTCAATTGTGTCTTCTTTTTAACCTAAGTCATCTCATTATAAGATTATCTTATATTTTGGCATAAGGTAAATATGATACCTCACACGTATCCTTTATTGGATGTATTTTGGATGTATTTCCAATGTCAAACGGGGGATGAGAAAATGTAAAAAGGATATGAACTTCATCCACAACATAGAAGTTGCAGCGGTGAAGCTTGCGTCGACAAATTTCTGTACAGCATTGAAAGTCTACGAAAATTCAATAAGTTGAGAAGCATTCTCTGAAATCTATATAAACAAGCAAGCAGCGTCGCCGCCGCCTCCTCCCTCCGCAGATCATCGCACTCGCGCCGCCACTTCAGAGATTGCACCGCATTTCCGATCCGATCCAATCCGATCTACCTTGTTGCGATCGTTCCTCCTATCTTCGAAGCTTGTCGACTGGCAATCAGAAAGATGGGCTTGAAGGAGGAAATCAAGCAGGCCGCCAACGACGTCCAGGCGCCGACAACCACGCCTTCAAACAATCTCTCACTCACCCTCGAGGTGCAGGGTTAAACCCCCAGTCAAGTGCAGTTGCGATGCGGCGGACGTCGATAGTCGCGTACATTGCGATGATAATGGTCGCGGAGACATCGAGTATCTTTGTGAAGCTGTTGCATCACGCTTTTTGACGTGGGGGGGTTCAATGGTGCACATCATCTAGACTGGCTCAGAGAGTTGTTGATGCTTCCCCTGTCTTGCAACTGAAGTCAAGATTGTATCTTGGACAGTTCATGAGTGCATTCTCGAATCGACTGTTGTTCTATGGGTTAGCGCGGTGAATGATAAGAGTGTCAACTCATTACCCGGGTCTACGTGGATCGTTGTTGGGGATGTGTAGGTTTTGTTTACTCGGCCAGGTTTATGATAATAGAAAACGTTCTCCTGGATTCATTGTGAAAAGTTGGAAGTACAGCTTTTGGAGTTGGCAGGGAGGAGGTACTGCTGGCTTTCATCTAGAAGCATGAGCGCAGAATATATGTGATGCTTTGGATTTTAGTAATTTTGTTTGCAACCACCGATGCAGCCCCACACAGTACTCTGACTTGCGGGATCGTCTGCCAAGCCATCACACGAGATCTTCTAGAAATCATTGGATGACGACACTGGCCCCTTAGCACTATTTTAATGAGAGAATATCTTTGGTTGTAGGCTGTACCGTCATTGTACGTTGGCATTGAACTACTGTGTCAATTTTAGCTGTGAAGTCTTGAATATCACGTATTTCAATGCCTCCGGGGGTGAGTAGTATGTTTTAAGTTGCCAGATGACATAGGTGTTGACGATATCTAATCAACCAACACTAATGAGAAAGTGAGAGAAACAGAACTAGGTTCTCATTGTATTAAGCAGATTGTATACATGTAAACAGAATAAACAAAGCATACAATGTTCATCGTAAGGATGAATGTAATCTGCAAGCTGATGTGTCAATAGCAGACATTATCAACGAGGGTTGTTAGCCTTATCACCAATACTTCCCTTCAACCCGAGCTCATATGAGAGTCAGAATGTCGCACGTGTTTGGATGAGACAAGGCAATTGGTCTTCTACAGAGGCAATTACTCTCAATTTCTTATGTAAGTCTATCTACCTAGCAAGAACCTTTGGTGTGTGTTATTGGAGTTTCTCTAATATCTATACATTGTTTATGTAGTTGTAACTTCTGTTTCTCATCATGTGGTTAATCGAAGCTCTACTTTGTTGAGTGTTCAACTGCTTTTGAATGCATTGCTTTTTTGGTTATTGTTGTAGATTCATCACAGTGGGTCTGATCAGGAGAGATTCTGAGAAGAATGAAGACATGTTTTAAGATGTAGCAGTTTACAAAAATGAAGAATTTGATCAGGTTCTTGGACTTGAAGTGGAATGTAGTTATTTTCCTTCTAGTTGTCACTTGAAAGCTTCATATTTAGTTTTAAGAAAGTACTATGTTATAAGAAGAAATCAACAACTAGGAATATACTTATCTTGGCCAAATTGTGAAAAAGAAATCACTTGTTAATGCCAATTTTAAAAACATCAAGACTAGAGTAGAGGCAAAATAATACATGAATCAAATTAAGATTGCTTCTGAATAATTGATTGATAATAAAACTAAGTAGTCTTTTAATACTAGTGTTATATCTATTACTAATGAATTGATGTTTTAATAAAGATTTTGTAAGGATAATACTTATTATAACGACCTAGATAAATGGTTTATTTTGATAGTACCATTTTGAACTTGTTCACAATATCATGTTGTAATATGGCTATAAGTTGAAAGAGCAAAAGAAGACATATATTATAGAGGAGCTTAATTAAAGACTTAGTGATAAAATCATTTTAAAAAATATAAGTGAAAAATAGAGAGTAATAAAAATATTTAGTGCTAATATTATCTTTTTATTAAAAGAGCTTTTATTTACTTTATAGGACTACAAACAAAATAAAATAATATAGATTAGCAAAAATATTACTATAGGCATCTTTAGATCAAAGAAAAGAGTAGTTACTAATAAAAATTATTTTTAAAAAATATTGGATTGATATCCAAGGAAGGTTCAATATGAAACATGGTTGAAATTAGACTCTAAGGAACAAAATCCTATGCCTGTGGCAAAGAGGGGGTTCTTTTGTTGAACAAAGAGTAAGATTACATAGCAAACTTGATAGGATTTTTTTGAACAATGGTTTTAAGGTTTTTGAGTTTGTAATGACTTTATAAAAGTATGAGGATAAATTTCACCTTTCTATCCAAATTACAAGATGGCTTCAATTAAAAATTACAAGGTACCACAATCCATATGGGACTTGTACACCTCCTTTCTTATAAGGATTACACTAGCTTCTGGTCCTCCTATTTTTTAATAGCAAAATTCAATTTATTTTTATTTTTGACTTCATTATGGTATTTAAAAACATCTAATTAGCCTAAGAATCTTATATGGCCTTCAAATCTTGTTCCATTTTTTTATAATGGCTCCCAAAGTGGTAAAACTCATTTTTACAAAAGTCTTCAAAATTGTTCTAAAAATTTCTAAATAAATTCTAAAATTTTCTATAATATTTTAAAAATGATAATAGAAAATTTGAAACTATTTTATTATACCTAGATAAATTTTTATAATAATAAAATCAATTGAAATCCGCTATAAATCCTATTTTTTACATAAATATTTAAAAAGATATTTCTCATACTTCTTCTACCTATTAAATAATATTAATATATTTTTAATAAATAATATATATAGATAGAAGGCTAATATAGATATTTTTTTCAATAATTATATACTAATTCTTATAATTAAGAGAAAATACTAAATCAACTAAGATAATTGCCTCCAAGACTTACTAAGATTCTATTTCTTTTTTACTAATACTATTTTCTTTCATTTAGTATCTTTTAGACACATCTTCACTTTATAATTATAATTTTTAATTTCTAAATATATTTTTTTATTTTATAATGATAAATGAATCAATTTGATGACTCATACATAACAATCATCTGAGACGACTTGCAAAAGAGAAGAATCTAGAATTGACCTTTCAAAATGCTATTTAGTAAACAAAGAGATTTTTTTATAGAAGTTCTAACATCTATCTAAGATAAGAATGAGTGAATTTTTACTAATCTAAAAGAACTAAAATAGGTTTTGTTTTAAAAAATTAAAAAAAGAACAGAGATAAAATTAAATCTAATTTAAGAATTAATAATTATAGAAAAAGAAATCAAAGCTAAAAAATAAAAAATAAAAAGATAATATTTTTAAATTCCTTTTTAATATGATTAGATTTTAATATCAACCTTTTAAGGCCTATATATCTATTGAATGTCAAGATTGGTCTTTTCTTGTAATAACACTAGCTCATTGGAATAGCCTATTTTTTCAATCAAATTCAAATTTGAAATGCTTTATTAACAACTTCTCTTTTGAGCAACACTTTGACTCTCCTTGGATATTTATCAAATACAAAATTATAAATTATATATATATATATATATATATATTTAAAATTATAAAGATCTTATTATAATACTTTTATTACTTATTTGGAATTCTTTTGGTTGTATAATAAAAAACTAAATTTATAAGAAAAAAGAACTTATAGATTGATTTGTTATTTCTTTTTAATTCCAATGTTCATCCTTTTGACTTTATCAAGTTCTGATGACTCTAGTTTTTTTGGCCTTAGATAAAGATGAACATAAGAATGACGTGTTTGCTTTTGGTATATAATAAGAATCATATTTTATATTCTTTATATTTATTTCCAAAAGTTCTAGTAAAAAAATCTTTTCCATTTAGTGTTTGTAACCAAATTGAATTATTTAGATAAAATTCATTTATTATATAAAGATCTAATTATAAGACATCAATTTTTTTTGGAAAATCTAATCTCTTAGCGTCTTATGAAAAGACCAACATGCAAATCCTAAAAATTCTAAGCTTGTGTCATTTGTCAAAGGAAATTTTCTTTCTTATTTGTATAGCCTTTGTATATTGAACACTCTATCTCCTAGTCTCATTTAGACCTTTTAGATATTCCAATCTATTTATCAAAGGTTGTTTAGTTGACAACCTTTATGACAAGGCAATTAAAAAAAAAGAGATTTCAAATTCAATTAGTAAAATGGCTTCTATACCATAAACCAGAAAAAATAGGATGTCTTGAGTAGTCACCTTAAATGTGGTCCTATAAGCCTACAAGGCTGCAAGAAGCTTTGTATTCCAATCCCATTTAAAAGTCATTATGGTTTTTTTAAGGATATTGACTAAAATTTGATTCATCCTTTCTGTATGTCCATTTGTTTGAAGGTGATAAGAAGTAGTCTGTCTATAATCAATTTTAAACCATGAGATCAAGTCTTCTATCATTTTATTCAAAAAATGCCTACTCCTATCACTAATTAGGATTTTTGGACATTCAAACTTAATAATAATTTGCTCGTAAAAAAACTTAGCTCCTTACTTAACTTTATTGGCCTTAACTACTTTTGCCTCAGCCCACTTGATAAAATATTCAATTGCTATCACTATGTGCTTTATTCCACTAGTAGAATTGGAATGAACTTCTCCAATATAATCTATTTTCTATTTTTCAAATGGAACTAAAGATTGGGACACATGGAGAGATAAGCTCATTTGGAGGTTATTTCTAGTATATCTTTGACATGCATCATATATTTTAGTATACCTATGGGTATCTTGAAATAAAGTGGGCTAGTAATAGTTGGCTCTAAGGATCTTCTATTCCATTAATATCTCAAAAAAATAATCCCCATATGCACTATCATGGTATGCTAATAAAATCATAGAGATTTCTTTTTCTATCATATATCTTTTTACCATCCTATCTATTCTATGTTGATATAATTTACCACCAATTATGACAAAATATCTATTAATAGTTTGGATCTTCTAATATTCTATTTTAAATAAATGAAAAGGCAAGATTTGGATGGTTAAAAATTTGATAATTAATTTATACTAAGTGGAAGTGGTTGAAATAACAAATAAAATTTCATCTATTAAGATATCATTCATTAGGTCTTTGTCCATTTGTTCTAACAACTTGAATAAGTCATTAGCTTGCATGTATATCTTTCTTAGCTTATATTCTACTGTATAAACAAATTCTTCTAATAGAAGCATCCACCTTACTAATCTACCATTCAATTCTACATTCTTAACAAGGTACTTAATTGCTATGTGGTCTATAAAAAATACTATTGGATTTAAGAAGATATAGTGTTTGAATTTTTTGACGAAAAAAACCATGGTAAGGCATTCCCATTTTATAATAGTATAATTCCTTTCTATAAGATTTAATTGTCTACTAGCAAAGGCTATAGGATAGTCCTTGCTTCTTTTTTTACTTGCTTGATATAAAGTCCTTCCTACTGCTATTGGAGTAGAAAGAGTTTGTCTCAAGAAAGTATTAGACTTTTAGCTATCACTAATTTTTTAATCAAATATTGAAATAAATAAAAATTCTAAGTTTATATAAAGTTGTTCATTAAAAGGGCCATTATATCAACTATACAAGCTTCAAGTATTTTAAAATTTCCAAAATGTGGCAAAATATATTAAATCCTTCATTAACTTTAAAGAAGATTTCTTCTAAACTTCAATAGTGTATATTTTAAAATAAAACCATCCAAAAGTATTCAAATTTTATATAAAGTATTAATATACTCTTAACTACTATTACAACAAATTTCAACTATCGATTTATTGTTGATCTTTAGATATTGCCAAAATCCTAATAGTAGCTTCAAATCCTTGTTTATAAAGACCTGTGTGCTAAATTCTTCATATCTTACTAATTAAATACCTAAATGCTATGAAACTTTGGTATATAGCTTTTTAACATAATAATTTATCATTTTAGAAATTTTTAGATAAAAATTCATCTGAAAGCTCAAGATATGGTGGAAATCATTACTATCAATAAAATAGTCTACTTACTACCTTAGAATTCAATCTACTATCTTCAACTTCTAATATCTTATTCTTCTAAATTTTAAATATAAATTTTTTTTTATATCAAATATAGATCTTAAAATCACCTTTCCAACTCTACCTTCTAATCTCTAAAAGCTTTTATATAATTCCTTGTATTCTCAAAAGAACAATAGTACATATGATTTGTACACCTTAACTTCAAGCGCTGTCGTGTTATAACTCATTTATGTAGTGAAATATATAAATAAGAATGATTTCTACTTAATATTCAATTATCTTGATTCAATAGGAACTCAAGATACTTAAGAAAGATTTTATGAAAGCCTCTTACATTATTTTCTTGTCCTAATAGCTAATAGATAAAAGTTAGTTATTAATTTTTTCTTCTAAGTTGTAGAAATTCTTTCATTGCTTTTAAAAAGCCATTAATTAATAAAAATAGGATAGAAGAGATAAATAATTGATGTAGTTGACACTAGAGTTAAGTTGAAGATAGGATCAAGTTTAAAAATCTTTAGAATAGATTGGATTGATACCCAAGGGTCAACCATGTATGGAACATGGTTGAAATCTGACCTCCAGCCACAAAAACAGCCATCTAGGACAAAGTATCAAGTCATTTGGAAATCAACAACTAGAATTTCAGAGCTAGCTTTAAGCTTGTTCTAGAAGTATAAGACTTCTTTCCATAGGATTTGAGAGGACTTTTGCAATTATTGTCTGAAGTCAAGGTTTGTATTGGTGATTTGGATTTTATGTAATAAAATTAGGGCTAACACTCTTGACTTTTTTGTTCAATTGATATAACATCTATAATTGAAAGTTTGGTAGTATATAGATGATTGAATGTATAAGACTGCATAAAAATTTGTGGTAATTTAATAGTGCACTTGAGAGGTATTCAATCTTTAGTACAAGAAGGTATCAATAGTTGGTAATTTAAGGTTATTTAGGATTTTTACAATATTTAGAGATCTATTAATTAAAACAAGGTGAAATTTGTCACAATATTAGAAGACTTGGAGACTAAGCTATATACCAATTTTGAGCTAAAGTTAATGGTTAAAAAAAGAAAAATTGTTATTGGAGCATCTACATCAACTTTCAAGTTGGCGGCCAAATAATATCAGTGCAGTTTTTGGATGATTTTTTACAACTTGTAAGTTAGATTGGATTGAATTTTTGTAAGCATGTAGAAGACGTATAGTGGTATTTGTATAGAAAATTTTATGCCAAGTGGATAGTCAAATTAAGAATTATAGCTTGCTAAAGCTCACTAATTAGAATTAGGACTTGAAAGAAAAATCTAAGTTGCGTAATTGTGAAGGTGACAAGGCAATTGGATCTTGTATATAATTAAAGTTATCAAGAAGAGTGTTTTTCAGCACTTTGTATTGGCTTTAAGCACTTTTGAATTGAAATTCAATCATATTCTTTTAATATGAATAAAATCTATTAAAGTTCTTGCATACTTATAAACCATAATTTCACCCTCTACAGCCAGATGCCCAGTGCATTTCTAAACAAGAAAATACATAATACTATAGTACCTACTTTTCTTGCATAAAAGCTCCAAATCTCTTGATTTTTATACCAAAATTGTAATATGAAAAATAAGTTTTTTAATCCTATCTTTTGATTTTTGAATGCCTTCTTTGAAGTTGCTAAAACCATTATTCTCATCGTAGACAACTTACTCAAAGCCTATTAGGCATGACCATTGATCAATGGAAATAAAGATTTTTGTCAAGGATGCAAGATAGCGGGTTACCAAAAAAACAAAGAAAAGATTATAGAACTAAAATAATTTCAAGAACAAAGAACCGCATGGACAAAAATAAGTACTAGATCATTGACAAGAATAAGATACTAGATTGATATGAAGAACAAGGCAACACTTTGGATTACTCAAAGACTTGTGTTAGCAAGAGTGAGGTGCACCTCAATCTTGCTTCTTATTTATACTACAAGGCCTATATCCTATTGAACCTTCTAAGAGTATCTTAAAAGATTTTAGAAGCCTAAGAAAGATTCTAAAAGACTAAGACAAGTTCAAAAAGACTAAAAAAGATTCTAAAAGATTTTAAAAGACTACGAGAGATTCTAGAAGATTGAAGAAGGGTCTAGAGGATTCTAGAAGACTATAAAAGATTCTTAGAAGATTAAAGAATATTCTAGATGATTTTGGAAGATTTTAAAAAACTATGGAAGATTTTAGAAGACTACAGAAGGTTCTAGAAGACTATAGAAAGTTCTAAAATATGATAATTAAAATTATATTTATGACATCACCTCCTCTTTTAGCAATGAGTTTCATAAGGAGTTGAAGTGGTTTGATGATTAAATCATATACGCAAGAAATCTAGAATTCATTGGAATAAAGAAGCAACATATTTTGTCTTTTCTTTGTTGGTTACCAATTCAACAAGGCCCTTGAGGAAGCATCAATGACCTCCAGATATAACCTCTTTTGTACCAATATTCCATCTAAGAATTTGCTCTTCGTTGCAACTTTCAAAATATCCTCCGAATATAATTTTTGATCTACTTGGAATCACTTTTTCAACTCTAAAGAGTATTATCAAAGCTCAAGCATTTAAATTAAGATTTTTGTGATGAGGCTAAATTTCCAAAGATTCCAAATGTGGCCTTATTTGATATTAGAATATTCTTTTATCATCTTATTTATATTCTTCAAACCTAGCAGATTGTAAAAGTTATAATGGTTTTTCAGTCGCTTGTGTGGCAGAAGAATCTTTTAACTCTTGTTCCTTCAATTCTATTGAAATGTAAAGATTTGACATAGTAGCTAATAAATCTCTAGTAGGATCTATTTTATCTTAGAAAAAATAACTATATACAAGTGAAGAAGTTAGCATGGCTTTTTTCCTATTATATTAGCCTTGTGCCATTGATAGAAAAGCATTATTTAAAACCCAAGAGATGTTGGTGTCCACAAAATCTTCAGTAACAATTGAATCTAGGTTTTTTTGGATATTGTTGATGGAATTTGCAAATTTTCTCACATGTATTTTTAAGGTTATTTGAAGGTTCTTACATTTTGTCGCTAATTCCATAGCCCTTCTAATGAATGAAATATTCTAATTGTCTATGTTTTATATGAAAATCTAATATTTCATCCACTTCATATTCTAGCTCTTAATTGACTTCAATCAAAGTTAATGGTAAAAGAATTCTTCTAACAATTCTTGATTTATAATAGTTTTTTAAAAATTAAATATAGAAAAGTAAATGAATACGTATGCTATTTGGTAGTTTAAGACAAAAATTTATTGGATTTACTCGATATAGAATTGTAAATAGCCTAAGTCTTTGATAGACTAATTTTTATGATGGTCAATTCATTTGTATATTTTGTCAGAGTGACCAGACACAATCTCCTATCTTAAACTTTGATTGGTTCTTGCGATGAATGTTTGCATAGTTTTTATATCGGTCTTGAGCCATTTGCACTTGGAATAGATTTATTCTTCTTTTCTTTTATCTCATAGGAATTGAATTATGAAGAAGTAGAATTTGATGTTGGACTACTTCAAGAAGTATGTCCTTGAGATCTTTGCAAGACCAAGCAAATATATCCCTATATTTTGTATTTTAGGATTTATAATTTAACAACTCATTTTTTGTTAATTGAACTTTGACTTTGATTCATTTTGGATCTTCATTATCCAAAGATACATCCATTAATTTGTAATCAACTTTATGCACATGAGATTGCTTTGTGGATCTTCTATACTAATTATTTGGTATATAATTATTATGTAATTACTAGAACCAAATAGAATCTTCTTCTATTATATATCTGTGACAACTATAATATTTGAATTAATTCTTTATAATCTTTTTTTATATTATTGCTTTATAAACTAGTCTTTTTAACTATCATTTTATACTATTATATCATCAATAAGTACTTTTGTTTAAAATAATTTTTAATATATCCAAAATCTTCATAAGATTTGTGATTTTTTTAAATAATATTTTTTATTATTTTAAATTGAATATCTATTTTTTTCAAGAAAAAAGATCAAAATAAAAATTTAAAAATATAATATACTCTTATATTATTAAAATAAATATAAATATATATATATATATATATATATATATAAGATAGAAAAATATTAAAATAACTATGATTAATTAAAAAGAACCTTAAAAATCTTAAATCAAGACTAGAATAGAATAAAAGTATTGATAAGATTAAAAATAGTCTCAATCTTTATGAGTCCCATCAATTAATCTTAATTGGCGGATTAACTGAAATTATAATTTTAAATTATTTAAATATCAAAATATTAAGATTAAAGACTTTATTTGATTATTTAAATATTCATTAGAATTTAGAAGAGTTTATAAGTTACAAGAGTCTTATTAGAAAGAAGTCATAAAATTGGAGTCTTAATAAGTCTTAGAGGCAATTATCTTAGTTATTTTAATATTTTTTTTAATTTAAAGAATTAGTACTTAGTTGTTGAGACCAATGTCTACATTGGCCTTCTATTTATATGTATATCACTTATTAGACACATATAAACACTACTTATTAGGTAGAAAAAGCATGAGAAAAAAACCTCATATCTTTATAGTTATTTATATAAAAAATAGGATTTTAAGTTGATTTAAATTTATTTTATTATTATAAAAAATCACCAAGATAGAATAAAATAGTCTTAAATTGATGTTGTCTTCTCAAAAATATTATAGAGATTTTTAGAATTTATTTAGAATTTATTTAGAATTTTCTAGGAATTTTTAGAATAATTTTGAAGACTTTGGTAAAAATGAATTTTACCACCTTGGGAGCCATTATGGAGAAATGGAATAAGATTTGAAGGCCTTATAAGATTTTCAGGCTAATTTGGTATTTTTAAACACCATGGTGAATTCAAAAATATAAAAAAAAAAAATTTACTAATAGAAAATAGGAGGACCAACAACTAGTGTAGTCCTTGTAAGAAAGGATGTGCACAAGTCCTATATGGATTGTGGCACCTTAGATATAGGTAGGAAGATAAGACTAAGGTCTTGTGGCCTCTCTAAGACACCCATATATACACTACTTGTGAGCTTTAGTGAGATTTGAACTCATGATCTCTTAATCAAGTTACCCTTGAGATAAAAAAATTCTACTTAGTTTTTCTATTATTTACCTTTTATCTTTGAATTATCATAACTTACTCATAATAATTCGGATTTATATGTTTCTTACATCATTGAAAAGGTAAAAAAATTATTTAGTCAAAAATATAATTTTTACTTTTTATTTTTACTTTTTATAAGGTAAAAATATAGTAAACAAACTATGACTTAGTTTTGAATTGTACACTTGCTTGATACCATTTATTTCACTTGTTTTGTGATTGTTCTTCTTGTTCTTCTTGTTATTTGTTCCCTTCACTTCACACCACCAATTACAAGCAACTCTTAAGTGAAATTATTTTAGATTGAGGGATGAATTTTACTCTCACAATCTTGCTTCCATATATATTAGCTATTAAGAAGGTCTTGTGGAAGCTTCCTAGAGACCACAAGACTTATGGTCCAAACATCAAGTTGTAGGTTATTTTTAATATTATTTTTTAAAAATAAAAAACTTATAGGATAAGTTTGAATAGCCATGCTTCATATTTATGAAAGTCTAAATATTTAATCTATATCTAAAAAACTTTCTTGAAACATTTTAAAAAAGATATTTTTTATCTGACATGTTTCTATCTATTTTTACTTACTTCTATGTACCTAAGTAATATATGTAAGTGTTATAGTTTCTTAACTTCATATAAAATTAAATATTTATATAATGATAATATTATTAATATTTTCTTAGATTTAAGTATATTTTAAAATAATTTTTATTTCTATATAATGTAATTAAAGATACTTATAAATCTAGTCTATCTTTAAGAAATTTTTATAATATTTTAATTTAAAATTTTTATTTTATAAATATATTTTTATTTCTTTTATATTACTTCTATTTATCTCTATTTATTTAGATATTATTGTTATCTACAACATTGCTACCTAAGTAAGAATATATATATTTTTCTAATCATATCAAAGAAATATCCTTTAATAAATCTATTTGCTTTATATGTGGAAAAATGGATTTTTATAATTTGTTAATATTATCATATCATTTGTTTTGTTGTTTGAAATGTTATAAAAATAAAAATAAAAACCATTAGATAGACATTCCCTCTTTTATTGTATAGACACCCCCTTATGCAGTTTTCTTAATTTATTAAGATTTTTTAAAAAAAATATATAAATATATTTCAAATCATTTATACAAGTTGATTACCTAATTTTGTAGTTTATTTTTTCTAACATAGAATATACATCTGAATCATAATATGTAATATCTATCTTTCGGATATATAAATAAGACATCAATTTATTTTTTATTTTTTATTTGTTTTCATAATCATTTTCAATAGTAATAATATAATCATCATCAAAAAATATTCAAATAGAAATGATATTCCTGTGTGTATGTAGAGGTGCATGGCATAGGGGGATATCCATGCAATATAAGAGGGTGTCCATCTACAATAAATCTTATAAAACAATGGCTACTTACCAAAAAAAAAAGTGAAGAAATAATAAATTAGATTCAAATTTTAATTTGGAAATATTATAATAATGTAAAGATTATTATAATGACATTTCAAAGCTTATATGATTGTATTTAGAATCTCAATTGTAAATGTTAAATAGCAATTGGTTGACAAAAAAATACAAACTTATTTAAAAACTAAAATTTATTTTGAATAATAATTATAATAAATTGTATATTGTTATGCTTTAGGTTACAAATTATATTTGTAACAAAAGTGCTTATTCAATATAGGAAAGAAAATAAAAATAAAAATATCCTATTTTTAATGATTAATGATACTTTATCAAATAATTTATAGAAAAAAATATTGGATAAAGGTGTTTCAATTAAATCTATCATATTGATCTAACTAATCAATACAAAAATCACAATTTCAAATCAACTTCACATAAAATTTTCAAAAATTTTAACACTAAATCAAAATGCTGCCAACTCTTACAACATATCAAAAAATTCCAGTCCGTTGAATTCCCTCACTCATTTTTGAATAAATTTGAACTTTTACTATTTAAGAGAAAGCATATCACACCGTAAAGTTACAGCGACCAATAGGGAAACATAAAAGCAAAGGGAAACGAAAAAAGTAAAAGGAAATCATAGTATCGCAGTTGAGCTGTGGACCTTGGACGCAAATGAAAGATTCATGGCGAGTCCGAGAGTCTTGTTTCTGCATGGGGCTCAGATCCCAAGCTCTTGCTCCCGCGTCGTGCCCTGTCTGCGTTGCCCCATCTCCAGCATTCAGCAATCTATCATGAATACGCGAAGGTGAGGCCCGATTCCAGTTTCTTCCCTGTTCAGTTGTGGGTTTTGTGACATTGTGGTTGTGGGGACCGATCAGGCAGGAACAGATTTTGTTGAGTTTCCAATATCTGATGCCGTTACAGGGATTACAGAGCAACGCGGAGCCAATTGTTCGATTCCTTGGAAGATGGCGGTCTTCGATCGTCAGCTCCGTATGCGTCCAGCGCTGAGATCGCGGAGCAGGAGAATGAACGAAGTTTAGGGGAGCTTCATGATCGCGTGAATATTCTGAAGCGGGTGAGATGTTTTTTGAAACATGATGTGGTAATTTGGAACGATGATGGTGTGTGATTGTTTTCCCCACAGAATTGTTGCCGTGCTTTGCAATGTGGTCGAATTGATGGGCTCCGGATTGGACCATCGCATTTGAAATGCGTATTTTGTGAATGGGAGATTCAAGTGCTTGGTTAGGGTTAAGGCATGTAGTAGAATTGAGCCTTATGCGATTTGCAGCTGAACTATTTTGACGATTATTTTAAAACACAGAATTAGGTCATCGTTTTTCTTGAGCAGGTAGTTAACTACAGCCTGTCTGTGACAATGGTGTGTGTATCTTAAAGAAAGCTGCAGAGGTTTAGGGTTTGGGTGGCTGGTTAGAGACATTCAGAATGTGATTGAGTGGACTTCTTTGGTTGTTTTTATTGTTATGTGTGATGCTGTGACTATCTAGCACTGCCTGAGTTGTTCAAGGTGATATTGTGTTCAGTTGACAGGGGACATACATGAAGAGGTGGAGAGTCACAACAAGCTACTGGAGGGGATGGTAAGTCTTTATTATATTCTGTTTTCACTAATCCACGATTTCTTGTATTAAAGCTTATGAAGCATGTTGTACCCTCCGAATGCATTGAAACGCTTGGGTTTTTAGTTTTGGTTTCGGTTTTAATGTTTCCATGTTATTGATGTTTAATCGACGACAGTTGACATTTTGTGCGTTTTAGGGAAATGCCATGGATGTGTCGAGATCGTTGATGGCTGGAACCATGGATCGCTTCACAAGGGTAAGAACTAATGCAGCACCAAAACCTCTTTGCTTCTGAAATTTTACACGGATGTCAATTTTCGCTCTAGCAATGACATGTCGAGACATGGTTAAAGCGTCAGCAGCCGTTTGATCACTTGATTTGGTGTGACAAAAGCCGAGCATTTACAAGCAGAAGTTTTGACAAGCACATTTCTAATGTGCAGGCTTTTGAAACGAAATCATCTCGCAATTTAGCAACGATTGTTGTATCCTGCGTGGTGATCTTCCTACTCGTGTATTATTTAACAAAATCGTGAGGAACTTGCATCAATTTCTTGATACTTCGTAATCTATGCTTGAGCATGAAATGGAGCTTTTGACTTCAGCTACCTCACTTGAATCCGCTGACATAGGATATTGCACGTAGAGAGCGAGCGAGATAACGGGCTGTGCACCTGAGCTTCCGAAACGCAGTTTAGCGCTGAAGATAAGGGCATAGTTTCGTCCATGCATGCTTTTGAAACAAAGTTACTTCGATGAAAAGGTCCTTCTCGTAGCAATTTCTGACTGTTACCTGTGTTTCGCTCTAATTAAACCTTATTGATTGAGGTGGTCAATTGCAGTAAAGGGTCCCATTCTGTGATCTGTCTCTCAATATTGGGTTGAGTACTATTGCGTACTTAGTGCCCACAAAGTTGTAGAACCAGTTGTAGAATTGCTTTCACATTGGCTCGTAAAGTAGACGGAGATGCCCTCCCAAGTGATAGACTAAGTGAGAACCGGCGCCAAAAGGCAAGCATGGATCTCCACTCAACTTCCTTTTTATAAGCGTTCAGTCGATTGCCAGCCCAAGTCGAGTGGAATTGGTGTTCTAAAAGGTAGCAATTCTCTGACGCACCTTGGCAAAAGCATTAAACATGAATTCTCCACGTGTGCCGTGTTTGTGAAAACCACATGGCAGGAGCAAAGCCCCGAAAGATATCCTTGTATATTTACAGAATGGCTCCCGTTCATCCCCTTCCCATCTTCCTCAAATCAAGCAATTAATTCCCTTCTCATTCTTAAAAATCATGATCCACAGTACCCTTTCAAATATCAATCTCCACGTTTAAGATCATTTTTTCTTAACTGAAATAATTATGCACCTGGTTTAGGAAACGATTGTCATATTGTAACATTAGTGTGCTGGAAAACTTAACATTAGTGCGGCGGCTTTTGCAAGTAAAGTCGCAGAGTACATAGTTTTGACCATGTTCGTTACTCAAAAAAATTGGTAGACTATTTTTAAGTGCTTTAGACTGGCAGATGAGAGTCTTACATTTTGGGAGTCGGAAATGTTGTCTTAGGAATGAATTTTTTTTCCAAATTCTGCCCCAAAAAATAGATTCTGAGTAGATAATGACTAATTGAAAATCAGAGTAGCTCCGACCTGAATCGCACTCTGCTGTCCAAGTACTGTACGAAGAGCGAAAAGAAGAAGTCCTTGCGGAGTTATTCGTCAAGGATTTTAAGTTTAGATTTAACCTTTCAAACTCAGAGGGATTTGGATGTTTTTCTTGTTTGGAAATGAGGACTCGTTGGAAAGATGTCTCAGGAAAGAGGAGGGAGGGGAGGGAGGAAGAAGCGTGCTCCTGATTGGCAGGTAAAGTAGATTATGCTGAGTGTTGTGGTAATAATCGGAACAGCCATGTGTACTCCTTTTGGTTGTGGTTGAAGAAAAGCAGAATTTCATGTTTTGTTGTGGGATCGTGGTGTGATAGGAGAGGTTTTGAGGAGCTCTTCTTGTTGGCGGAGCTGAACAGGAACCGCAAGTATTGAGCAACAGGTTTTGGGTTGTTTCTTCGAGGATTTGCAGAGAGGTAGTTTGCTTTTTAGAATTTGGAGGGTTGAGGAATGGCAGCGACACTCCTCTCAGGAGCGCTGTCTTTCCATGTAGGGGTGCAGCGACAGTCGTCCAGTCAGGAATGTCAAGGGGACTTGGCTATGGCGCGGTCGTTAGCAATTGGGTCTGTCAGTGGGTCACACCGAGCTAGCTCTCTGTCTTCGTCGTCTCCTTGTGTGGCAGAAATTGCTCTTTCGGTGCAGTTGCGGACAGGTTTATCAGCCATGTTGGGTGGAGGAAAAACGAGCTTCAGGGGTCTTATCGCTTCACCACAACTCTACAGCTGCTTGCCATTATTTCTATCAACAGATAACGTTTTTAGACAACACATTAGGGGTGATTTATTGCAGCGAAGTAGGAACAGAGTGCGCAGCATTCGCGTTGACTCCTTGAAGGACAGCCAGCGAGAGATAGTACACGAAGCGGATGAACAATCGAAACAAATAGAATTGGGTTTGCCACCCTCTGCGAACGAGAATGGAAGTAGTGAATCGAAGGAAGCACACTGCTCAGAATCTCCCGAGAAGGTAATAGATTTCCTCGCAGCAAAAGCCGACAAAGAGGACATCAGTTTGAAGGAAGAGGTGAAGGCTGAGGAGGATGAAGAGGGCATGTCAGGAACGATTAAAGGCACTATCATAGCGACCGTTCTGCTGCTCGCTTTCGTGGGAGCTTTCGGAGTCCTTGGGGTAGTATACAAGGAACAAATAAATGATATCCTCACGCAATTTTCGGATTTTCTCGAAGGTCGATTCAATTCCTTGACGGCAACACCTAGTTTCATCTTTTGTTCTGTATATTTAGCCAAAGTTCGAAACTGCAGGCCTTAGCAACTATTGAATTCGAACAAATTCGGGTGACATACGCATTTGAGTGCACACAGTCGGTGCTAATGGGTCTGTAAGATTGGCCGCTTAGAATTGAGGTCTTCGTTTGAAATTACTGACTGTGTATTCGTGGGCATTGAAAATTAGGTTATGGACCTGCTGGATACGCCCTATTTATTGTTGCTTATGCTGGTTTAGAGGTACGACTTTCTTTTTTTTAATTCATGTATTTTCAGGTTTAAGCTCGTTGCCGTTTGAATTATATTGTATGTGAATAAGTTTAGTATGACATGATTTTTTTTTAAGCCCTAATCGACAAATCTTTTGAACCAGTGAGAGATTGCCGCAACAGCCATAGCTGTAGATTTGTTGCGACCATCAGCTTCCAGTTATTCATACCAAGTTTTTTTTTTTTTTTTTTTTTTTTTTTTTTTTAATCTTTGGAAGCAGATAGTCGCTTCATGCTGAGCATGTAGATCGCCGATTACTTGGACCCATGTAGTCTTTCAAGCTTATCTAATCAGAATCTGAAAGTTATTCAATTCTAATTCTCTGCATTTATTGTGGACAACTTTCAGGTGCTTGCTATTCCAGCTGTTCCTTTGACAATGTCAGCAGGATTGCTGTTTGGCACATTATACGGGACAATCCTGGTTTCGATAGCAGGCACGGTAAGTGGAACAGGAACAACGCAAGCCCTCAACATCTCAAACATTTGATGGCTTAGCTCTTGTGATTACTTTATTTATTCACTGTATTTCTTGTAGAGTTAACTGATTTGATTTGTCCTTTGTGGATCTTCTTGCAGCTGGCAGCAACAGTTGCTTTTCTGATTGCGCGTTATTTCGCAAGAGATCGCATTCTTAAACTAGCGCAGAATAATCCAAAATTTCTGGCAATTGACAAGGCTATTGGAGCAGATGGCTTCCGGGTGGTCACTCTACTGCGACTCAGCCCCCTACTCCCTTTCTCTCTTGGAAACTACCTTTATGGTCTAACTTCCGTCGAGTTAGTTCCTTATGTGCTTGGAAGGTATAGCATTTTGAGATCCAACGAAGTCGCGGGTTTTCGTTTTATGCATCCTTTTCCATCGTAGATGTTTTGATGAACATGACTCGTTATTCTGTCAGTGTGTGCCTAATTGAGTATCCGAATATCATGTGCAGCTGGTTGGGTATGCTGCCTGGGACATGGGCATATGTTAGCGCAGGTGCCATTGGAAGGGCTTTCATTGTAAGTTATCCCACATCTACACAATTATTGGCATCTATTCGCTGTGTCCCCTCACTTATTGTTTTGAGGTATAAAGTGGTGGTGCAATTACCATAGGGTCACATGCTGTTAGATTTAACAATTCTTATAAACTCTTGCACTTGTGCTGTTGTTAGTTACTTTAGGCGAAGCTTAGGAGGGCTTGCCAGGTATCGCATACAGCCCATGATTAGAGGACAATCCCTAGATTTAGGACAATCTAGTGGCAATTCCACATGTTTCAACGTTGCAAGGAGTGCTAGTGAACTATCCACAGTTTCTGATTGTAATTGGCACGAATGGAAAGCGTCCGTTGGGTTAATGAATTGGAAATGGATGCTTCTACTTTTGCAGAAACAAGAGGCAGACGCTGTTTTTCCAGGTGGTCCAGAGAGCTACTGGACACTAGGAATTGGGTTCGTGGCGACCATTTTTGCAGCATCTTACGTTGGTAGATTGGCCAAGGTTTGTTGATTCACCTTGCTACGTCCTATTCAATCCTAATGCGCTATTGTATGTGCTGATTATTGAAATGGAAGCCCGAAGCAATTTTGTTCTTTGTACATAGTGTTTTGAATCTATGATTATCTGCATCACATGGACTTATACCTCATGTTCTTATGCAAACTATAACATATCCACCACCCGAAGAATGTCTAGAGAGTACTGTACATAGCTTCATGTAAGTTCTCTTTTCTTCTTCTCACACTAATTTCCTCTCATTTGCTTCTATGTGACGACAGAACGCGATGAAGGATATCGAAAACGACAACCAGAAATGATTTTCTGCGAAGAATCTGTAGAGCATGTCTCTGCTTAAGCACGGTGGAGATTACTGAAACGGACGTCAGGTGAAAGCTCATATCAATAGTTTAGAGTCAATGCTGTGGAAGCTGATATGGGTAGAAAGAGTCTGAGTGTACATAATTCCATTTCTGATTCTCTTCAAATGTGAAACCTAAAACGAAATGATGGAAATAGAAGCTTTCAAGGAAGTGATTATTGTCTGTACCATTCTGCTTAATTCAACCGAGTTACATCAAGTGTCTTGGTAAATCTCCAATCCTAATATTAATGTAAGAACTTATTATTCTTATGGAGATTGAAACAGAGGCATAGAAACTGGAAAGTTGAGAGAAATAATCTTAATGTGCAATGCAACAGTAGTAAATCCAGTTTCACAATAGTTGAATTATTAGCAAATCGTCTGATGATATCTGTTCAATCTGATGACAACCCTTTCATGAACTTGGTTTTTGAATCTTCTGTATGTTACAGAACAAATAGGTAAAGCATCCATTTATCACAGTGATTGACAACTTTTGGTCTGTTCATGATCAACAACCAATGTAGGGAGAATGCAAATAGTAAAAATAAGAGTGTGATTTTTGTGAGATGGCTACTACAACCGACTATTATGTAATTGTAATTGGAGGACATGAGAAAATGTAAAAATCAAGTGAAGTAGGTATTAAACTTGGCTATCCATACTCTATTGGATAAGTTCTCCAATAGCTTTTCTGTTTGTTTGATTGTCTTTGGGAGTTAAAAAGCAGCACCAATATGAAAAACCACATCTAAAAGACTAAAATAATGCATGAATCAATTTTTAATAAATTGTTTCTTTTTAAAGAAATTGAGAAATTTTAATATTTTCATTCTGAAGCCTTGCACTATTGGTCTTATGTAACTCTCTATTACAATAGAGCCTCTTCCAAACTCTCTACTTTGTTGTTTTCAAATTATCCATCAAACATTCAATTCCAACTAATTTATTTGTTGTTATCTAAGAGTACTAAACACTTTTAATGTAAATAAAATGGATCTAATATTTATAGCAATTTGTAATACTAATATTATATTTTTATTAATTTAATATTCAATTTTGGTTTCTTTTGTTTTATTTTTGAATTCAACTTCTTTAAGAAAAGGTCATTTAATACAAAGTTTATGAAACTTGTTTTTTCATAATATCAACATAAAAAATAAGCTTTTTGTAATAAAATAATAATAATAATAATAATAACAACAACATTACCTTCAAAATTAGAAGTTATTTTAAATAATTATGTAAGTACTTCTTGTGGTGCAAATACAAGATCATCTAGTTCCAATCAAAGAACTTCTAATTATTCCAATAACAATGTTAATGGTAGTGACAATAATTTTTTATAACATTTGGTTTAAGTTGTGAAAAAAAATTCTTTGGAGACTCTTTAAACTATTGATTAAAGAAAAATGATAAGAATGATATAAATGGTGATTCTTCATAAAACTTTGATTTTAATATTGTGATAAAAATATACCTTGAATTATAGTCAAGTGGATGTTTTTCAAATTATGAACAAACCAATTATAAAACAAAAAGATTGATATTATTATTGGACAACATTATTTATTTTCAAATTAAATTTATTTTAATTAGAGAACCTACTAACAAATTTTTTTAAATCACAACAGGACTTATATCATTTTAATTTAGTACAAATAATGAATAAAATTATATAAAAACCAAATTATATAAAAACCAAGTTAAAAACCAAGTTATACAAAGCTCTAGAAGATTTTGTAAATTTCCAAAGTGTATGTTTCTAACATCACCCCCTTCTCTAATGTCGAGTTCCAAGAGGAGTTTATACTTTTAAAAATCTTCTTATATATGTAAAAAATTAAAAATATGCTATATTAATGAAATTATATATTCTTTTTTTTGTTCTTAAGTAATATATTTTACTAGTCCTTGAAGAAAATGGCTATGGCCTTGAATTAGTATCTTTATTGTTGAAACATCCCATCCAAGGATTTGATATTCATTACAGCCTTCAAAACATCCTCTAAATAAGATCTTAGGTTTAAAAGGATTCACCTTTCTAAGCTTAAGCAATATCACTAAAACTTGAGCATTGGAATCGAGACTTGTATGCTGTCATGGACATAAGATTCATTCTAATAACTATCTAATTAATATGGATAAATAGAAGTAGATAAAAGTAAATAATTATTAGAATGAATCTTATTACATAAGATAATTATTAGAATGTATCTTATTACATATGTATCTTACAAATGAGACACATGTTAGAGATCCAATAGAATGTCGCCACATAATTCTTAGGTAGATAGTATATATAGAAACAAGAGTGAAGCCTTCTTCACTCTTATTAATGCCTTTTTTGTTCTTAGTCTTGTTTCAAGAGTGTCTAGTCTTCTTATCTTTGGCAATAGCCATTCTAGTTATAATATTATTTTATCTTTAAGTGATTTTTTATTCTTTTGAATGGCATGATAGTGTATTGACATTTTGTTCCTTTATGATTCATATCCTTGATATTTTGATAAGAATGAAGATTCATTGTTCTTATTTTGTGTTTAAAAAATGAGTGGATTATCCCACTTCTATTGTTGTATTTGAAGGTCGCGAATTATTTACCTTTAAAGTAACATTCTTTACTTTTTAACCTTGATTTTTTCCTTGAAAGAAAGTGAGTTATCTTTCTTTGTAAAGACTTTTATTTGATATTTGAAGTTGCAGATTATCCTCCTCCAATTCAAATTGTGGAATTATTAATTTGTTTAAGATAGAAGGAAAGACCATAGATGCTACACTTAGCAGAAGTGAGAATAGATTTGCAACTATTATAGATACCTTTAGGATGGAAATTTCATGAATCACTAATACCAATCATAGAAGCATTATTCCTACATCTATAGAAGAAGTCCTGAGCCTATACCAAAAAATTATACAATTGAGGGAAGCAAGTAAATCAGCCTCATAAACAAATCCAAGAAGCCTTATTTTTACAAGCGTAAATGAAGCAAAGATTAATATGCCTGAGAAGTTTGATGGAACAAGATCAAAATTTCAAGGATTTTTACAATAAATCAAGCTATATCTAAGATTACATCCTTTCTAATATCCTAATGGATTTATTCAAGTTAGATGTATAAGTGCACTTTTATCTGGAAGTGTTCTTATTTGATTTGGATTTTTAATAGAATAATATTTTTTGACTTTTTTATAATTTGAATTCATTCCTCAAAGTGCTTACTACCACATTTAGAAAAATTAATCAAGAGAGGGTAGCAAAGATCAATAGTAAATTCTTTGGAATAATTTTTTGTTTAAGCCATTGTATACAAAAATTAATTATTTTAAATAATTATTTGGCTTGAGAGGAACAAATCAATTATTTATTTTAAATATTTCTAATCAAGAAATATCTCTAGTCAAGAAAACTAAATTCATACACATAGAAGTCATAGATGATCATTTGTTGTCTTTTGGAGATGTTATCTATGAAAATATTCTTTTAAATATAATAAATAAGAGATATAATAATATAATAATATTTAATATAATTAGATCTCCTTCCAATCTAATAATTTTAGGATTATTGTGGTTAAAAAAGTATAATCCTTAAGTAGATTGGACTTTCCGTTGTCATGAAGGAAAGAGCCCTCTTCAAGAAATTGCTAGGATCTAGGCTGCTTATTAAACAAAGAAAAAGAGGACCAATGAGATATCTCTATTTATATCCTTATCATTTCATTCAAATAATCCTATTTATCAATCCTTTTGTTCCCTTCAAATATTCTTTATACAAAATTCTTTGATTCTCCTAAGATTTTTTTTTGAGATTTTTCATAGATTCTTTATTTATTTTCTACTCAAAAACTTCTTTTGTATTCTGAGATTCTTTCATAGATTCTCTTATAAATTCTCAATTCAGCCTTTTTATAAATTCAGACTCTCTGTAAATTTTCAATTCAGATTCCTTGTAAAACTCTTAATTCAAATTCCTTGTAAATTCCTAATTCAGACTCCCTATAAAACTCCCAATTCAGACTTCCTGTAAAATTTCCAATTTAGACTCCTTGTAAAATTCTCAATTCAAATTCCCTGTAAACTTCCAATTCAGACTCCTTGTAAAACTCCCAATTCAGACTCCCTATAAAACTCCCAATTCTAATCTTTGTAGTACCCTGAGATTTTCTTACAGATTTATAATTCTAACCCTTGTAAAATCTTGAGATTCCCTCGTAGAATCCCAATTCTAATTCTTGTAGTACCTTGAGATTCCTTCATAGATTTTCTTAGAGATTCCTTGAAAATAAAATAAATCCATTTAAGACCCAAACAAAGATGACAGAAGAAAAAGTGTTTATTTTCAATCCTAAAATGATTTAAATATGTAACTTAGCCAATATCCTGACAATACCCAATATATGCTAATACTTGCTTGATATTCATCTGATATCTGGTTGATATCCGGATCTTAAGTATCCCATAATCCTAAAATTCTTTGATTGATATCTTGAAATCTTAAGATTCTCTATTTGATATCTTAGAATCTTGAGATTTCCTATTTGTTACCTTGAAATCCTGAGATTTCTTGTTTGATACCTTGAAATCTTAAGATTTTCTATTTGATATCCTAGAATCTTAAGATTTCCTATTTGATATCCTAGAATCTTGAGATTCCCTGTTTGCATTACAATTTTAGAACCAATTCTAATTTATCCATGTTCATATTATAATTTTTGAATTAATTCTAAATTAACCTTGTTTTTATTATAATTTAGAATTAATTCTAATTTATCCTTATTCACACTATAATTTTGGAACATATTTATTTGATTTTGATGTACTTGCGGCAAGTGCATCACAACATCCACCCCTTCTAAACCTCCGCATCCTTCGGTATGCGCCACCCTATTCTTCTTCATTCTCATTTGCTTCCGATTCTCCTTCTTTCCAATCTTCCTCTAATAGCAGATTTTGATCTAATTTTTGAGCTTCTAATTCTTGGATATCTTTAACATACATTTGTCCATCTTTTTTTTTGAATAGTTTAATTCATTTTTCAACAATTTTAGACCTCAATAGTGTTCCATCTAATTTTCTTAAAGAGTAGATCACATTATCAAATATCTCAGTTACTACACATTATCAAATATCTCAGTTACTACACATTATCAAATATCTTAGTTTTCTAGAAGATGATTTTTCTACATATGTAATTTATTATCCTCATTGTCATCTTATCCAATAGTCCATCCAATGGCTATCGGGCTTGTATCCACAGTTACAATCACTGGTCTCCCGCATTGATAATCTACCTTCTTCAATATTGGTGGTAATTTTAAAATCAACTTTAATTCTTTCATGGCTTCATCTTGCTCTTGTTCTCGAGAAAATCTCTTCTTTTTTCTCAATAACTTATATAAAGGTTCTGCTATGTGTCCAAAATAAGATATCCAAATATGATAAAATCCAGAGGCTCCTAAAAATCTTCTTATCTCAATAGTATTCTTGCATGGCTTCATTCTTAAAATTGCATCAACCTTCTCTGGATTAGGTTTTTTTCTATATGAGCCACAAAAATGTTCGACCATAATTATCTCATCAGCTCCAAAACTTGATTTTTTAAGAGATAGAATTAAGTTTATTTCTTCAAGTTTGGCCAATATTTGGTCAATATCATTAATGTGCTTTTTTACAAATATCCTGCATCCATCTTCATCTAATCTTGAATCCATGTCTTCAACCTTGCAACCCTTAATCGGAATATGATCCAAGAAAGGAATTATCTTATCTAGAATATAATCTCTTAAAATTTGGTTCATGGCACTTTATATGTGTGCCATTGAGTTAGTAGCGCCTTATGATAAAGTACACATGTATATTAATCCCAATGGAATCTTCATTGTGGTAATATCCCTACTTTCTTTAACTAGTTGAAATTGATCATATCTCAAATACAAGTCTCCAATAGAATAGATAGAGTGGCCTATAAATGCCTCAACTATCTCATCTATAATTGGCCCAATACCCATATTCTTTATGTTGACTTTGTTAGCTGGTTGCATATCTTAAATAAACCTTAGTGCTCTAAACTTTTTAGGTACGATAAACCAACGATTAGAATAAGTTGCAATAGAAGATTCAAGGATCTCTATTCTCACCTTTTCTTTTAGTAAATCTACCAACTTTAGAAGTAAAGCTCTTGATACATGAATCGGCTTCAAATCCTATGGTACATGAGGCATAATAAAAATAACCATTAGTCCGACTACGCTTGGATCAACACAACCAATTTTTTCTGGTACAAGAGCAAAAGCCTTACCATGTTTAGATATCATTTCCAAAAACTTCATCCTTTCTTCTTCAAAAAGGAATTTACTTCCTCCAATCTTCAATTTATCTAATAATTTCCAAATAAACTTGTGACCAATCCTCCCTGATTTCCTAAGACTTGGTTCCTTTACCACTTTCTCAATATGTTCTAAAGTATCAAGAGGTAATTGAATAGCAATCAATTTAATCTTCTTAGTCACCATCTTATACTTGATATTAATCCTTGCTTCTTGTTCAATTCTACAATCTTTAATCATCTTTAGCCTAGAAATAGATTCCTTAATTACTTCATACAATTCTCTTGAATGTAAATCCACAAATATTCCTTCATATTTATCCAAACCTTTTCTAGATGCCAAGTCTTCCAAGCTCTTTAAAACACTGTTTAAATCTTCTTCTAAACTTTCTTCATCAATCATTCTAGAAATAAATTCATCACTTTAAACCAAATCCATGTTTTTTTAGCTTTTTCTGATTTTTTTTCACACATCTTCAATATTTACAATTCAAATTCTCAATTCTTAAAAACTTTGAAATTCTAAATTTTGTACAATCTAAAAATCCATTTTCAAACCTATCTACATTGGAAAGTATAAAACTAGAGGACTTATCTGTACCCTTGAACTCCCTATCCTCCAGAATACTCCTCAAAAGTCTAAAAAATCATTACCAGTTTTCAAAGAAGTTTCTTCTAATTGTTCCCTATTCCTTTCATTATTGATCATTACAGTCAAAAATTGTACTGACCTCTTTTCATCACAACTCTTGAACCTTGTATAATGTGAGCCATCGTCTAACATCTTAATCTCCATCCTTGTAGCTGTAATGTATGGCTGTCCCAGAATCATAGGATAGGCAGCAAATTCTTGTACAAAGAAATTTTGTTCCACCTTCACATTTCCAATTCTTATGCTTATTGCTAGACATGCTCCATATAATTCACCCCTCTCATTATTTGCAGCCTTTATTATCTATCCATGGTTGGTATCAATAGGCCACATTTTCTTTTCATAAATACTTTTAAATATTATATTGATTTCAGATCTATGATCAACTAATGCCCGATAGGTTTCTTTACAATCTTCAATCTTCACATTGGCTTCTGTAGTAGCCCTAGCCCAATATGTATGAAAAAATGCAGGCTTCTCTTCAATTCTTGTTCTTTCAGATTTACAAATTGAGGCCTTTACTTGTTTACATTCTTTACCCTTGGTCTTTTCCACTCCACATCCAATTACTTTAACCTCTTTCATATTTATTTTATTGATGGAAGTATCAAAGGTATCAAATCTTTTTTTCTTGCTAAATTCTTCTTCATTTCTAAATACATTCATATCATTAATACAAGAATTTTTGTGCCTTTGAATTTGTGTAACCTTTTCTTTACTATCACAAGACAAGGTAAATATTTGTATCTCTTTTTCTTCTTCTATATCCTTTGCATCCTTCAAAGCCTTCATCATCATTGCTTCAGATGTCATTTGCCTTTTCTTTTTAATGACATCAATGATGAGCTCATGAAATTCCTTCTTGGCTATACCATAAAACTTCCTTAAAGAAAATTCAATTTTGGCATCTAAAATCCTCTCTTCAAGAATACCTTTCATATTAATAGAAGATTCAATATTTGACTTTAATTTAAATATCCAATATTTAATTTTATCCTTCCTTGAATCTTTTTTCTCATTTTCCTTCTCCTTTTTTTTCCTTAGGTAATGCAGTATTCTTACCTAGATAGAAAAATGAGGGCCTTAATTCCATTGGAGTGGTAGTTTGCTTCTCTTGATTTTTATTCATCAACCTTTGATTCTGCTTCTTACTATTGGGCTCCTCTAGTTTCTTTTTTTCTGCAATCCTCTCTCTTTTAAGTTCAACCATAGCCTCCTGGATCTCATCATTTTCTTCATGAATTCTAGGTAAGCTTTAATACTTGTAGCATCAATTGGATCACTCCATCTAGTTTTCTCCCTAATAACATGTGCACCTCTAAGCATAACCTCTTTGCTAGGAATTATAGAAATCCCTATATTTTCTATTTTCATAATAATAGGGTATGTACTTGCTTCTTTAACCATAGATGCACCACTAGAACTTCCAATGTGGTCTTGCACAAGCTTCTTCATCCTACCTTTATCAAAATTTAATTCAACAAGTTCTCTAATTGCAGTGAATCTTACCTTGCCTTCCTTGAAGAAGATCATCCCTCTCTTCAAATTCTCTTTATAGATTGAGCAATTCTTCGTGTCATGATAATCACTGTCATAATACATACACCTCTTCATCCATTTTTTGGTTTCTGTTGGAAATTTAGGAAAATTCAATTTTATTTATTTATTTATTTATTTATTTTTTCCAATTCATTGAACTTGACTCTTAATTCCTTCATACCCTTGACAAGTTCTTTAAGAGTTTTATCGAGAATACCTTCTTTTGAAACTAATACTGGATCAATAGAAATCGTTGGAGCTACTGGGATGGAAATAGGAGCCATTCTTGACTCCACAACTACATCTCCTTTAGCCTTTATCCTCCGTTGCTCCATGATTGTCTCTGTATAAACCTTGGACTCTTTTTTTGACTTCACAAATACAAGCAAGTATAAAATTCAAATACATCTTTCTATAGGGAATTTGATATATTTCTATTTCACCTACATAGATTTTGAGATATCTGGATATGTTTCTTCTTTCAAATCTCTATGCTTGATTGATGATAGATTATAGAATTTTATAAGTATTTTTCTCTTCCATTTGCACTTGCTGCATTTTTTTATTGCTCTTGTGATTGCTTCTCCATATATTTAAAAAATGCCTTCAACATCTTCTGAGCATTTTCAAATCTTCTTGTTTCTTCCATTTTTGTTAACACTTAATAGCCTTAAAGAATCTCTTAGTGGAAGCACCAAGTATTGTTATGAAGGAGAGAGTCTTCTTCAAGAAATCGCTAGGATCCCAGCTGCTTATTAAATAAAGAAAAAGAAGATCGATGAGATATCTCTATTTATATCTTTGTGATTTCATTCAAATAATCCTATTTATCAATCTTTTTGTTTCCTTCAAATATTCTTTGTATAAAATTCTTTGATTCTTCTAAGATTTCTTTTTGAGATTTTTCATAGATTCTTTATTCATTTTCTATTCAAAAACTCTTTTTGTATCTTAAGATTCTTTCATAGATTCTCTTATAAATTCTCAATTCACCATCTTTGTAAATTCAGATTTCTTCTAAATTTCCAATTCAGATTCCTTGTAAAATTCTTAATTCAGATTCTTTGTAAAATTCCAATTCAGACTCTCTATAAAACTCCCAATTCAGACTTCTTGTAAAATTTTCAATTTAGACTCCCTATAAAATTTCCAATTTAGACTCCCTATAAAACTTCTAATTCAGACTTCCTATAAAACTCCCAATTGAGACTCCCTATAAAACTCCCAATTCAGACTTCCTATAAAATTTCTAATTTAGATTCCTTATAAAATTTCCAATTCAGACTCCCTGTAAAACTTCCAATTCAGATTCCTTATAAAATTTCCAATTTAGACTCCCTATAAAATTTCCAATTCTAACTCTTGTAGTACCCTGAGATTTTTTTACAGATTTTCAATTCTAATCCTTGTATTACCCTCAGATTTTGTCACAAAATTCCAATTCTAATCCTTGTAGTATCTTAAGATTCTCTTATAGATTCTTAATTATAATCCTTATAGTATCCTGAGATTTTCTTATAGATTTTCAATTCTAATCCTTGTAGTATCCTAAGATTTCCTTGCAGAGTCCCGATTCTAATCCTTATAGTATCCTGAGATTCTCTCATAGATTTCTTTTGGGATTCTTTGAGAATAAAATAAATCCATTCAAGATCCAAACAAAGATGAGAGAAGAAAAAGTGTTTATTTTCAACCCTAAAAAGATTTAAATAGACAGCTTAGCCAATATCCGAATAATACCCGGTATATGCTAATACTTGTTTAATACTTACCTAATATCCAGTTGATATCCGGATCTTAAGTATCCCATAATCTTAAGATTCTTTGATTGATACCTTAAAATCTTAAGATTCTCTATTTGATACTCTAAAATCTTAAGATTTTCTATTTTTTTCCTTGGAATCTTGAGATTCTTTGTTTGATATCTTGGAATCCTGAGATTCTTTATTTGATATCCTAGAATCTTAAGATTCTTTGTTTGATATTCTAAAATCTTGAGATTTCTTATTTGATACCTTAAAATCTTGCAATTCTTTATTTGTATTGCAATTTTGAAACCAATTCTAATTTATCTCTATTCACACTATAATTTTAGAACTAGTTCTAAATTAATCCTGTTTTACTATAGTTTTGAAATTAATTCTAATTTATCCCTGCTCACATTACAATTTTGGAACATATTTATTTGATTTTGATGCACTTGCCACAAGTGCATCACGACACCGTAACCTTGACTTTTCTTATAATTTAATCTAAAAATCCATTAGTCAAATAGACATACATAATTCTAGTACATCCAAGCACTTATTCATAGGTGCAAAAGCTTTAATACATGCAGCAAAAGAAGGATCATCTTTTGTTATATATACCATATCTATTTTACATACTAAAAAGACTACAAATGGGATTCCTAGCATGTATCAAGATTTTCAAGATGTTTTTGAAAAAAAAAATGTAATTATTCTTCTACAGCATCAATCTTATGATTGTTCAATTGATCTTTAAGAGGGAGCTCAACCACCATTTGAACCAGTCTATAATTTATCGTAGAACAAGTTGATTGCCTTGAAGGAATATATTGACAAAAACTTGGCTTAAAATTTCATTTGCCATTCAAAGTCTCCAATAAGAGCTCTTATCTTGTTTGTGAAGAAAAAAGACAAATTGTTGCAGATGTGCATAGATTATTAAGGACTTAATAAGATTAATATAAAAAATAAGTATCTTTTATCTTTAAATTCAGGAGTCTTTGATCAATTCAATTAAGCAAAGATCTATACAAAAATAGATCTACAAGGAATATACAATTTAGTCTCTATTAAAGAAGGTGCTGAATGAAAGACTACATTTTGAACTAGATATGGATATTTTGAATATAATGTCATGCTTTTTGGACTTATAAATGCACCAACTACTTTTTAACATCTTATGAATGATATTTTTTGTGAATTTTTTGATGATTTTGTTGTCCGCTATTTAGATGACATTTTGATCTATTCTAAGAACACAAGAAAATATGAACTTCATATTTGTTGTGTGTTATGAAAATTTAGAGATGTAAGATTATATGCTAAGAAGAAAAAGTGTGTATTTCACACTACTCAAGTTGACCTCTTAGGATACATCATTTCAAATGATGGTGTCAAAATGGATCTTAAAAAAGTCCAAACAATTATAGATTGAAAAATTTTAAAAACAATAAGGGATGTACAATATTTTTTAGGATTTATCAATTACTATTGAATCTTTATTTTAAAAAAAATTCAAATTATAGCTTCTTTTATATGCTTAACTTGTAAGGACAATATCAAGTGGAATAAAGAAGTAAAAATATTGTTTGAAGTTTTGAAGACAGCTTTTACTTTTGTACCAATCTTGTATTGTGCTAACTTTTTTAAGGCATTTTTTTATGGAAACAGACACATCAAATTTTATTTTAGGTACAATATTGTTACAAATGGGAAAAAATAATAAATTTCACCTATTAGCTTTTTATTCTAGGAAATTTTTAGCAATAGAGTTCAACTACAAAATCTATGATAAAAAACTTCTTGCAATTGGCGATTCTTTTCAAGAATGGTATCATTATCTAGAAGATGCTTTAAGTCCAGTCACTATATATACGGATCACATGAATCTCAAATATTTTATATTAATATGTATGTTGAATTGACGTTAAGCTTGTAAGAATATGTCTTTTTTAAGATTCAAATTCATTATCACTTATTGGCCATAAAAACAATAAGGTCTGTTTGATGCTCTTTCTAGATGTTCTTATCTTGTATCAAAAGAAGGATATTTATCTTTTAATCAACAAAAAATAATCCTTTTGAAGCCAAAGCAATTTCATCTTCAAACAATGAAATCAACATTGACTATTGATTCAATTTTTTTGAAGCAAGTCTAATCAAGTATATCTTTAGACTCTCTTATTCATGATATTAAGAATAATTCATCCAAATCTCATGATACTTCTAAGTTCAAGTTCAAGAACAATCTACTCTATTTTGAAGGATGCTTATATGTTTTAGAAGGTGAGGCATGATTATCTGCTCTTAAAGCTAGTGACAACTTTGTTGTAGCAGGACATTTTGGATATAATAAGACTTTAAAGCTAATATCAAGAGATTTTTGGTGGCTTCAAATATAAAAGGTTGTTAAAGAATTTGTATAGTTATGCAATGTTTGTTCAAGATCAAAAAATTCAAATCATCAACCTTACGGACTTCTCCAACCATTATTTATATCAAAATAATCTTGATCTTTTATTTCTTTGGATTTTATTATAGATCTTTTAAATTCAAGTTCATATGATTCTATATTTGTGATTGTAGATCATTTCACTAAAATGGCCTATTTTTTACCATATACAAAATCTATCATAAGTGAAGAAATAACTAAACTCTTTCTTGATAATATCTATTGCTATCATGGATTATAAAGATATATTAAATAGGAGAATACAATTTG
Organism: Physcomitrellopsis africana; assembly: GCA_036785485.1. NCBI lineage: Eukaryota > Viridiplantae > Streptophyta > Bryopsida > Funariales > Funariaceae > Physcomitrellopsis > Physcomitrellopsis africana. The sequence goes on from JAWRVF010000801.1 coordinate 142,966, forward strand.
TATCAAGATTTAGAAGAATCTTTTTTAAAATATTGAAGGTGGTTATAAAACTATCTTTAGCTTTTTATCTTCAAACTAATGGACAAACAGAATGGATAAATCAAATTTTGGAGCAATATTTGAGATATACCATTAACTATTATTAAGATGATTAGAATTTTTTTTTACCATTTATAGAATTTATTTATAATAATTTGGAATATTTTTCTATTCAATAAATTCCATTCTTTGCCAATTATGGTTAATATTTATAATTTGATACTTGTAACTTTTTAAAAATTGATAATTCTATAATAGAAGATTTGATGAATTGGTTGTTAGAGCTACATACAACAATGAAGGCACAATTAAAAGAAGCTTAAGAACGACAAAAGATCAATGCAGATGTTTAATATAAAGAACAATCTCAATTTTATGTGGGTGATAGAGTATGATTACTTTGTTGTAATATCAAGACTATTTTTTTTTTGTGACAAGCTGGATTATCATAGGATTGGACCATTTTTAATTTGTGAATATATCAATCTAGTTGTTTATTGATTATACTTACCAAAATCTATGAAAATCCATCTTATATTCCACGTGTCACTATTCAAGCTATACAAAACAGTGGATATACAAAGAAGAAGACAAATGCCACCCTCTCCTATAGAAGTAGATAACAATAAAAAATTTGAGATAGAAGAGGTCTTAAATTCAAGACAATGTTGAAATCACCTAGAATATCTTATCCATTGGCGCGGATATGACATTAGTCAATGCATAGGAAAGCCGTCTAGGAATCTAGTAAATGCATTAATAAAAGTCAATACATTTTATTGATGACATCCATCAAAATCAAGATAAAGAATCAAGAAAATCTTTTAAAGATCAAAGTATGTGATAAACATAATTCAGCGCATCTTAGACTTCTTCAATATGTAATCATCGCTCTTTATGGAACTTATTCCTAAAAGAAGAAGTAATGTCATGGACATAAGATTTACTCCAATTATTATTTAATTAATATGGATAGATAGAAATAAATAAAAATATATTAATTTAATAATATCTTATAGAGAAGCTTTTTAGAAGCTTCATAAATATAGATTCACCTTTATACATATCTATAGATGATTGGTAGGTTAAAAACTTGGCCAACAAGGTAGTCATGTGTTACACATGTTGATAGCTTGTGGAACAAGCTAAGTACAAAGGTGCACATGTAAGAAACTTGTCTTGTGAATTTGACATGTGTCATACAAATGGAACACATGTTAGAGGTCCTATAGAATGCCGCCACATAGTTCTTAGATAAATAATATATATAGAGACAAGGGTGAAGCCTATTTTATTCTTGTCAATACCTTTTTTGTTCTTAGTTTTATTTCAAGACTCTCTAGTCTTCTTGTCTTTAGCAATAGCCATTCTAATTTTAATATTATTCTATCTTTGAGTGATTTTTTATTCTTTTGAGTTACATGAGAGTATATTGACATTTTATTTCTTTATGATTTATGTCCTTGATGTATAATTGGATATTTCTTCTAATGGCTCAAACTATGGTTGGACGTGGCGTTGAAATATATTATCCTCACTTTGCTCAATTGAAGACTATGAAAATTATATCGGTTTGTTTAAAGTTTGTATAGTAAGTGAATCTTCTGAATCTTGTTTTGCTGAAGCTCTCAATACTTGAAGATTTGACATGGTGATTGACTTGCTTCTATAATTTTATTCTATCTCAGAACATATGATCACATATTAATGAAGGTTTTAGTTTGAGTCTTTCCTTCTTATAAGTATTTTTAGAATTTAATTTCTACTAAGAAGTTATCATTAAACACATTTGTGTTTGTAGAAATAGAGTTGATGAAATTCTTGTATCTTTTGAGGCACATTGGCAAGATTTTCAATGGATTCTATGTGCGTTGATTGATATTATAGCCATACCAATGAACAAGATATTTCAATTTGTCCCACCTTTGCCATGAATTTAATATCTTTTTGACCTTATATTTTTTTTAAATTTTCAATTCAAATAATAGGTGGCAATTATTCTCTTCTTGTCAAAATATATGACTCTCTATAAGGTTCTAAAAGAGAGACATGGAAAATTGAATGTACCTTTATAAAAGATGGTAGTTCTGAGCAATATGCCATTAGATGAATTTTCTTTTGAATGGAAAATGGTCTTAACCTACAATAGTTTAATTTATTGCATAGCTACTTAGTTTTGATGTTCTATGAAATAAATCATATTTTATCTTAATTATAAAAAATAAAAAATTAATTTCTAAATTTATTTATAGATATCTTATAAGCATCTTGAGCTGCTTGTAATTGAAGCTTCAAGGTTATTTGATATTATAATAGATGCTTTGTAAATCCTTCAGTTGTTGAATTATTGTTCTTTGACATATTTCATAGATTAAACTTTAGATGATATCTCTAGTTGGAATAAAACGGTGTTTGTAGAATTGAAGCATGAACTATATTATTATATATAAATTTTGCTAATAATAGATACAAGATCCAATTGCCTTATTGATAATTGATGTTGTATTGTAAATACTACTTCAAAATTTGATTAACTTGTTTTCTTTGGCTGTTGGTTTAAAGATAGAAAGCTAAAAAAAGTTTAATGTCTACCTTCAATATTTTGAAAAGACATCTCCAAAACTTAGATACAAATTAAGATCCTCAATAAAATATGATATCATTTGATAGGCTATGATATTGATATATATATTATCAAAAAAGAACCTTGCCATTTTTTCACTAGAAGCAGTCTTTTTATAAGGAATAAAATGAGCTATCTATTTGAATCAATCAACCATCACAAGGATATTGTCTAATAAATTGGATGGTAATAAATCTATGATGAAATCCATTGAAATAGAAGATTATGACTATCTTAGAATATGTAAGAGTTGTAAGAATCTATAAAATTAATGTTGAGGATTCTTGAACCATGAGCAAATGCCATAAGAGAGCACAAAGTCCTTTACCACCTTTCACATTAGAGGCCACAAAAAATCTCAAGAAATAAGTTTTAAGATTTTATTAAATCCAAAATCACCTGTAATTAGAAAGCCATGGTAAGATTGAAAAACATATAGTTGTATTGGTCCTTCTAAGATATACAAAGTTCTTCAAAATACAAAAGGTCTTCTTCAAGCTTGAATTTTTTAATATTTTTATTAAAACAATGCTTGATATTAAGAGCCAAAACATTATTAGTGGTTGCAATACATTGCTCATTAATAAAACTAAAATCAATAGGTACCAATGTAATAGTGGCACAAAGGCAAAATTGCTTTTGCTTCAATAAAATTATATATTGTTAATTAAATATTGACTCTTCTGTCTTTGGTATAAGATATGATCTCTTTGATGAAATATTGGATAATCCTAGTTGCTTCTTAAATTGATAAGTGATAACAAAATTAAATAAAAATAATGACATATTCCATCAAGCTTGATATTAATTAAAAATCCAAGCTAATATAAAATATTCTAAGTTCTTGTAGTTTGTATATATAATCACAAGATGCATTGTTCTTTTGAAAAAATAATGCCATTCTTAAAAAGAATCTATAATAACAAGGAGCTTTTTATTATAGATTTCATAATTAATGTTGATAGCACAAAACTATTAAAAATAATATGCAACAGGATAGAGTTTATTATCTACACTCATTTGTGAAAGTACGGCCCTTAGTACAAAATTCAAAGCATTGATCTCCATATAGCTATGACAAATGTTATCTTAAAATCTTGAAATGCCTTCTCTGCTTGAGGTCCCTATTTCAATTCATCTTTGCATGTCAACTGAATAAAAGGGATAATAACTTGAGAATAATTTTAATAAAAATTCAATAGAAGTTAACAAATTCAAAAAAATATTGTACATCTTTTATAGTCTTCAAAATGGCCCACTGCATAACCGGCTCCATCTTCTTGGGATCTATCATCTAATCTTTAGTAGATATGATATAGCCTAAAAAATCCATCTTTGATTGATAAAATCCACATTTTTCTAACTTGACATACAAACTTGCATCTCATAGCTTTTATAATACCAATTTTATATATTCTTCATGTTCCTCTAAATTTTTTAAGTAGATCAAGATATCATCAAGATGCATCACCATAAACTTGTCTATATGCTTTTAAAAATTATCATTTATTAAATAGTAAAAGATAGCGGGTATATTTATTAATTCAAAGGACATGATATTATATTCAAAATATCCATATCTTATTTGAAATACGGTCTTCTATTTGTCTTCCTCCTTGATCCGTATCAAGTTGTATGCTCTACAAAGATTTATATTAATATAAATCTTGGCTTGGCTGAGTTGTTCCAAAAGTCTTGAGATTAATGATAGTAGATAACAATTCTTCATTGTTATCTTATTTAATCTCTAATAATCAATATACATACTCAAGGAACTATCTTTTTTTTTACAAAAAATACAGGTGCATCTATTGGAGACTTTGAATGTTTGATGAAATTTTTTGTAAATTTTTTATCAATATAATCTTTTAATACTAGAAACTTGTTTTGAAAAAAGTTATAAATTGGGCCAAAAGATGGTTGCATTCCTTTTTAAAGATCTATGATACAATCATATAGTTGGTGCTTTAATAATATATCAATATTTTTTTTAAAACAAATATCTTAAAATTTGTTATATTACTTTGAAATAATTATTAATAAAATCATATCTTTTGTAATTAGAGTCACATAAATAATAAATAGTGTACTTTTTTTAGTCAAGCTTATAAAGGCCCTTGTTCCAGCAAATAAAGACTTATCAATTCATGAGTTTTTATAAATTTTTCTTATAGGAATTTTATAAAATATGTTATTCTTTGCAACCTCTAATTTATAGATGGATTATACTTTTTCAATCAATAAAGTCCAAGAATAACAAGATTTGAAGGAATCTTAATAATATTGAATATAATTTAGCTACTATAGTCTTCAAATCGCACTTCTATAGGTGTTGTTTTATAGATGCACTCCTGATTTTAATGATGTGTTAATTTTATTTTTTTGGACAATTACAAACCTTGTGATCTTCTTTGTCACAATACAAATATAAATCTTTTTCTATCTGATTTTTTTTTTCTTATAGACAAAAAAACTTAAAATATATTGCATCAAACTACATATCTTCTACTTTTGAATGTAAATTCAAATTGCTTATCAATGTAGCAGGAATGTGTCAGATTACATATTGTCTCGTTGAAGCCCGTGAATGTTGACCTTGACAATGTTGAAATAGTCAAGTATTATATTTTACAGCTTGGCTAATGGTTTCATTAAACAATTGTGGATTCAAAAGTGATAATAACAAATCCTTTACATTGTCTTTTAATCTCCAACAAAATTGACTCATTATAGCTTCTTCATCTCAATTGATGTTGCATACTAGTTATCTAAAATTAGATATATAGATTGATGTAGAGCATGCCTCTTGTTGCAATGCTCAAATCTTCATTGTTGTCTAAGAAGTCTTGTCATATTCTCCAAATGCTTCTGCAAATGCTTTCATGAAAGCTTCAAAGTTGCTAAAAATTAGAGATTTTTTTTCAAATAAAAAAACAAATCATGATAATGCTTGTCCTATAAATAAGGTGCCAATCAATCCAATCCATCATTCTTTTGTCGGATAAATATCAGGTTGTAAAACCACTATCAATCAAATATTGGAACTTTGAACTTGTATCATCATATTTTTTCAAAAGACTAATTTGAGACTCTTTATGTTATTGAATATGTAGATTTCTTTGACATAGTATAGATAGTATTGCATCTTCAAGCGCAAAAGTTGGAGGTAGGTGTAATCTAGATTGTAATATTTTAGATGTTGTATTATTATGAAGTTTTACAACAATCCCTTCAATCTCTATAGTTCTAGTAGATAAAGTAGTAAGAATGCTTATGATGGCATCTAATTTATACTTAGAAGATTTGATCATATTAATGTCTTGACTTCCAGCTATTCTAAGGGAAAAAAAATATATCTATAAAAATAAAATATTAGTTTAGAAGAAGGTAATCTATTGTTGTATTATAAATGCTTATATTATATAAAAATAAAATAAAATATATAATATATTTATTAGTCTAAATGTGTATTAGAATAATTATTCTAATACACATTAAATTTTAAATTAAAAGAAGTTGGTGTAAGAAACTTTATTTTGATTTTTTATTTATTTTGATTATTGTATTTAAATTATATAGGACATAAATATTTGATATGAAGCCTTGAGAGGAGATTGGAATCCAAAGATGAAAAACTAAACTACTAAGATACTTATTTGGAAGGATGAAAGCAAGATATGGACGAATGAAGGTAAGGAGTGAAGATCTTCAATCTCCATTGATCAATGGTCATGCCCAATAGACTTTTATCAAGCTATCTACAATGAGAATAAGAATTTTGATAATTTCAAAAAAGACATTTAAAAATCAAAGGCAAGGTTTTAAAAAACTTATATTTTGTATTATAATTTTGGTATAAAAATTAAGAGATTTGAAATTTTCATGAGAGAAGAGTAGGTGCTTGAAATTAATGTGTACAAATCATATCTATTTCCACTCTTTTGATAATATGAGGAATTATACAAGAATTTTTAGAGATTAGAGAATATGATTAGAGAGATGATTTCAAAACCTATATCTTATATAGAAGGATTATTACATTTTGTAAGCCAAAATTTATTGTTTTATATTAATTTAGCTTGAAAATTTAAAAAAAATTTGGAAAAATTGAAGATTTAGAATTAGAAAGGTGAATTAGAAAGTTAATATGAATAATTAGTGAAAATAGTAGTTAGGAAGGAAATTACAAAAAAAAAAAAAAAAAAAAAAAAAAAAAGAGAAGTGAAAGTTACTATTCCTATGTGAGAAGGGGGTGGAAATTAAGATTAGTAAGCAAAAAGAGGGAAAAGAAAGAAAAAACATGGATTTCAAAATGATTAGAAGTAAAAAAAAGTTATTTAAAATAATAAATATTTTTGGAATTAATATTTATGTATGGAAATGAGATAGGGAAGGGCCTTAAATTAAGCCCTTGTAATCTCCCATAAGTATGAATTTGGGACTTAAAATAATAATAATAATAATAATAATAATAATAATTTGAAGGCAAGTCTAGCAGATTTTTGCCATCTTAGCCTGTTGATTGAGAATCAACGCAAACCTTGTTGGGGCTGATAAGACTAGAAGCTACGAGGGCATAAGTTTGAAGAGGGTGTATAGTGAAGTAACAAATGGCTAGTAGCAAAGAAAAGAAGTAAGATATTTGAGTCATAGCATACGTTGGACATGTGATCTATTAAGTATGGTGTATCAACTGTCAGACGAGGTGGGCAGGAGCGAGAGATGGCAATGTGAGGACGAGCATTGGTGTAGTGGAGCAATTGGTGGTAAAACTGAGAGTGGAGATAGATTGTAGAGAAAGCTGTAGATGTCGTCGAGTAAGAGGGCAAAGCCAAAGAGTGGAAGTGGTTGAATTGGATTGAAGGGCAACATAGGATCAGTGCAAATATATGGAGTATTGAAGGTAGGTAGTTTATTTTGTTAAATTTTTAGGGCCTCGAGTTAGTTGCATGGTTTTTATGATAATGGAAGTTGGTAAACATAGGATTGGCAAGGTTTGGAAACTTGGCAATAAGCCTATTATAGAAAGGAAGTGGGAGTATGGCAGTTGAGTCCAAAGATAGGAGAATGATAATATTGGAGCAACAAGATATCAATAATGGAGGAGTGGGAACCAACAGAGAGAGGGAAGTGTAACTGCTATTATATCGACGAAAACAAGTCTTATGAGTTGGGGAGGAAATCGAATCGATTTTACGAAGAGTCCGTAGGACAAAGATTTAGCACGGAGACTATAATAAGTGTGTAAGTAGGAGTTCAGGGTGCATATAAGTGCAATGTCGGAGTTAAGTGTTGACGACTAAAAGAAGGTGGTTGTGGAGAGACTGCTGTAAGTGTAGTTGCAGCAGTTAAAGTGTAGAGTATAAAAAATAAAATAAAAAATAAAAAATAAAATTTAAAGATTTCACGTATAGATAAGATTGCACCATAGGATTACAAATAAAAATTAAAGGTGGTGAGATTTTGCTTATACATTCAAAATTTAGAAGATTGAAATATTGAAAGTTGAAGACACTAGATTGAATTCCAAAGCAATAAATAGATCATCTTATTAATAGTGATGATTTCTACTATATTTAGATAAATTTTTATTCAAAATTTTTTTAAAAAATAATTTATTATGTTAAAAAGTTATATTCTAAATTTTCATGGTATTTGAATATTTAATTTGTGAGATATAAAGAACTTGGCATACAAGTGTTTGTAAACAAGGATTTGAAACTATTATTAGGATTTTGATAATATCTAAAGATTGATAATAAATCAATGATTAAAATTTATTATGATAGTTGTTAAAAATATATGAATATTTTATATAAAATTTGAATACTTATGGATTGTCTGATTTAGAAATATGCACTATTGAAGTTTGAAAAAAATCCTTTTTAAGATTAATAAAAAATTTAGTATATTCTGCTACATTTTGAATATTTTAGAGTATTTAAAGATTGTATACTTGATGTAATAGCCTATCAAAGACACAAACTAAAATAGATGCATAAATTAGTAAAAATTATGTCAAAAAAAATAATAAGATAGAAATAAAGAAATATGTAAATTTAAGAAGAAATTGGAATGGCTATTGTTAAAGACTAGAAAATATATGAAACTCTTGAACTAGATTGGAAGCAAAAAAGGAGTTGACAAGAGTGAAGAAGGCTTCACTCTTGTCTCTATATATACTATCTATCTAAGAGCTACATGGCGGCATTCTATAGGACCTCTTATATGTGTCTAATTCACAAGACACATGTCAAACTTGCAAGATAAGTTTCCTACATGTGCGCCACGTACTTGGCTTGTTTTACAATCTACTAATATGTGCAACACATGGCTAGCTTATTCCACAAGCTACCTATATGTATAACAGGTGGCTAGCTTGTTAGCCAAATTTCTAATCTATCAATCACCTATATGTATAAAGGTGATTCTATGTCTATAAAGCTTGTAAGAAGCTTATTTATAAGATATTATCAAATTAACTTATTTTACCTACTTCTATTAATTAGATAATTATTGGAATAAATCTTATGTCCATGATATAGTCATTTTTAGGCATAGTTTTATATAAATTTGGAATTTTTTATCTATCTTGATACTTAATTGAAAAATTAGTGATAGCTAAAAGTTTAGTATTTTTTAGAAGCAAACTCTTTCTTCCCCGACATCGCATCTTCTAAAGTGCGTTAAGACCTTTAAAGAGAGGGATGATCCACTCTTTCACAAGAAGCATAAAGCTCCAATATTATATGGAAGAAAATATCAGTTTAGAGGAGGATAATCTACAACCTCTAAAGCATTAATATACCTTCAAGAAGAGAGATAATCCACTTTGTAATAAGAAAGATCTAATTGTGATATTTAAGATGAAGGCAATCTCAACAAATTATTAAGAATACAAGAATACAATACAATAGACTTAAATTAGAAAGAAGTTTCAAGAAGAAACTGACAAAGACTTAAATTATTCAAATGAAGACACAAACAACACCAAAAAAGGTGAGGTAGAATTTTAAAAGATATGTTGTCTAGAGTGAAGAATTCTTCAACCTTGACTCCAATATATATCCCTATCTAGGAAGCTCCCAACTTGTGAATGATTGCAATTCAACTAACCAGTCTGTCCTCTTTAAAACTTAGGGTTCAAAACTTGACGTATTTGTCATTGCTCTATAACAAAGTGCTCTAAATTACCGCATCTGAGTTCCACTACCTGCCTTTGGTGTTCTAACATCCGGAATCAAGTCCAGGTTTTAAAGCTGTGATACAATTTGTATCGATTTCTGTGTGGGATGAATCTGGTTTTGTTCTTCGACGAGATCATCTTGGTCGGATGCGGTTCCAGGGCTGTTTACAATGTGGTGCACTCGGCTACTTCAGAGCTGACATCATGCGGCGGTTCCGCGGACGGAGCAAGGGCTGGGATTCTTCTGTGGAGAAGGCAACCGCCGACAGCCACGCCTTTCTGCGGCAATGCAGTGGATGTCTCCGTCGGAGTTTCATTCGTCTCACGAATGATGACAAACGATCCGTCTCATTCTCATCCTCCGCATGACCAGATCCAAGCACACAGAGCCTCGCCTGGCCTCACGATCGTTGAAAGCTCCGTGCCTTCTCTCTTACACGCATGCTCACACGCTGTGACGTTGCTCTCTTTGGTGCAAGTAGCGCCGTCGCTGGAGTAGTTGATAAAGATTTCTTTGCCTCGCCTGCTTCTCCAGAAAATAGCTAGTTGTCTAAACCTGCTCGGATCAGAGAGTGGTCTGCTGAGGGTGTGGTGGATTGGATGGATTGCAGCATGAGCGCAAGAATTTGAGAATAGCATCCTCTGGGCCGAGTCGATCTGTTGCTTGGGATTACAACGAGTTTGCTTGCAGGGTTCGGAGCAACAGTAGCTTGATTCGCGGGCATTTTTCGGTAAGAGTTTGCACCTTGGCTTGAGTTGCCGAGTCACGTGCTTTGTTGAGTTGTTGGGCAGTTGCTGAACTTTGTTCTTTACTAGGTGTGTCTCTGCTTTTATTATTATTATTTTCTATTCATGTATCTCGTTTGCTACCGAATTGAAGAGTTTAGTTGTGGTTTAATGTTTGTTACGGGAAATATGAAAAAGTGTCTCACTTACTACACTTAAACAATTTAAAATGAAAGAATATAGTTCATTTGGAAGAGAATAGGTCAAAGTTAAGTTTTATATACCATTTGGTAAGTACAATGAAAAGTGTGAATTTAGTATATCCTTAATAAAATGTTTATTTATGAATTCAAAATATGAATTGTTTGTTTTCTATAAATTATGATTGTAGGTTTTTTTTTTTTTTTTTTTTTTTTTTTTTCTCCTTAATATATTTAATAAGATCTATATTTATGTACAATAAAAAAGAGTAAGTGAATGTATTTGTTTTTTGATTGAATGTTTTATTAAAAATACATCATAACTAAGTTTCTAGAATTATTTGTAAAATATATATCAATGGTTTTGGATTTTTTAATTAGTTTTTTGAGGTAGTTTTTTTGTTTGAAAGTATTTTTTTTGTTTTTTTGGAGATATATTGATTAATTTTTTATTTAATAGTGGTACTATAAGAAGGAATTAATAAAGGCATATGTGAAGAAAGAGCTTTGAATTAGTGTGGAGATTAATATTTTTTTATTTTTATTTTTTTATATTTTTCTATTATAAGTTGAAAATTACAAGAGTATGGTGATGAATTAGTGTGATTAATACTACTAGGTCTATTAATTGTAGATAATATTGTCTATATAAGTAAGTGTAGTAAATGTAATTTTTAATTTTAAATTTGAGATTAAAAAAGCTTATAGGAGTTTAGATAAAATTGAGTTTAATGGAAAAATGAATACCATTTATGGTAACTCAATTGGTAGAATTAGAAAAGTAAAAAGAAATTACTATAGTTGTAAGTTATTTTGATTAAAATTTACAAAAAGAACTTATAGCATAATTAGTTGATGTGTATTTAAGATATACTTTGGTTAGATATCTTTTGAAATTGAAGTTGGTTTTTTTATTCAATCCAAAGAAGATGGGTGCACATTTAAGAAATTTCATGTCATAATGTTGCATTCTTATTATAAATATTTTGGAGCATGTTTGCATCTTGTTGAAAGATTGTTTTAGTTATATATCTAAGTTTGTAAGATAGAGGTAAGGTTTAGGTAGATATAAGGTTTAGGATTAGTAAGTTTTACATTGAAGTTGTAGGTCAAAATTAGGTTATTAAAATATATGAAGAGATAAAGTATTAGTTTTAGGATTATTTAGGATTGATGGTTTAGTCTTAGAATTATAGATTTAATGTGTAAGATAAAAAATTGTATGCTTTGTGAAATAATGTAGATAAAAGAGTGTTAGATGAATATTCTTAAAATATAAAATAAATCTAATTTACAATTAATTATCATAAAATAATATTCTATTAATATTAAAGATATTAAAGATATTAATAGAATATCAAATATGCAAGGTATTTGAAGAGATACTTGAAAAAGATTTGAAGTCTATATTGAAGCATTCAATGTTTTATTAAAGAAAAATACTTATTGAATAGAAACTAATGTGCAAATTTATGCAACAAAATTGAATATATTACAAAGATTTTTGACCACTTAATGGCTTATAGCAATAATAGATTAGAATTTCGACTATTTATTAAGTGAGTTTTTTTTTATATTAAATAAATCTTATTTTTTAGTAGAAAATTGTGGAAAACCAAATTGGTGTGAAGAAGTTATCTTCTAATTGAATAACAAAGAGACTTTTTGAAAACTACTTTGGGATTTGAAATATTATTGTGGTGTAGCAAGTAATATGCTTTCAAAGTATTATTCTAATAAATTTGAAAACATCACATTTGTTATTATTGATAGTGCAACATGTGATGAATTAAAAGGTAATGATAAATTTTTGTATAATAGATTGAGCTATGCAAACAAAGAAGAAAATTTGGTATATTATAGATAGCAAAGCATCTATTATAAAGGTTGGAAGACATGTTACATAGAAGGTGGAAAATTAGATGATTTAAAATTGTCATTAGACATGAATAATCTTAAGTTCATGGAATGCTTAAATGAAAAATCTTTTGGAAAGATTTATAAATCAAAATGGTTGAGACTTTTGTGTGCAACTAAAAAGATAGATGTTAAATTTGATAAAATATTTATTAAAGAGATGAAAATTCTACAAAATTTGAGCCATCCAAATTTGATAACATATTATTTTGCAGTGAAAGACAGTGCCAATGAAAGTGAATAATGTGAAGCACATATATCATGCCTCATACTTTGTTGAGTGCATTGAAAGTGGTGGTGATTGCTATGCAATTTCTTACAATATTTTAGAACAATTTCAAGTCAAATGAAAATCAAGGAATTTAAAAGAAAGTGAAGAAATATTGAAATTATTCTTAATTAAAAATAAAACAATCTTGATCTTTGATAAAGTGAAGAAATAATGTCAAATTAAAGATGTTGTATCTATAGATGATATATTTGCTAGCAATAGTAGCACATTGATTGCAATAACTTATAATTCAAAAATAATAAAGTATTGTGGTGAAGAAATTTGTAAAATAAATATTGAAGAATTAGATGAAGAAATAAGTATGAAATTGTTTATTTCTCATTCTTGTAGATACCAAAAATATTTGTATGATGAACTTGTTGAAGTTTATAAAAAATTTGTAAGAGCTTGTAATGGCCTATCATTGAGTCTAAAAGCTACAAGAGAATTTTTAAGAAAAAAAAAGAGATTGAGATATTAGAAGCGAGCTTTATAAAAGTTGAAAAAGAAAAGAAAGTTAGATAGAGATGAAAAGAATAGTAACTACAAGATTTGGAACATATTAAGATTAAAATTAAATAATTTGAAAGTTGAAGAAAAGAATACATTTTTGGATTTATGTTTTTTCTTTTCTAATGATGTATATTTATAGGCATGTTAAATAAAAGAGCATTGCAATTATGGACCAATAGTCAAAAAAATATATAAAAATTTAATTTTTAATTTATATTAAATACATTGATTTATTAATTGTTGATAAAAGAAAACAAAGATAGAATTATAAGAACATATGATCAATTATAAGACATGGATAGAAAGATTGTTAAAATTGAATTAGAATATAAATATACACAAATGTGGAATTATAATATAAATCCATTTCATAGATTATCAAATAAGGTAATCTATTTAATTATTATTTATATAACATATATAGAATTGATAATAATAATAAATAAAGTAAAAAATCAATATTTAAAGATTATATTATAATTAAATTTGTATATATATTAAGTATATTATTAATTTAGAAATTTTAATTTTTTATATGTGGAATTGTATTGGTTTATAATTAAAAGGATCATTTTACAACAATCTAAATAACAATATTTTTAATGAATTAAGAAGTGCTTATTTTTCATCACTTCAATTTTTAAGTTGTAATATGAGTGTTTTTTATCCAAAAATTGTTATTAGGATATTAAGCATATTTTTTATGTTAATAAAGTATTCTCTTAGTTTAAAATATTTTCTAGTAGATATGTCATGGACATACAAATTTAAAGAAGAATTAGTAGATAAGGCATTGCACATACTATATGATAAAGATATTTGGAAAAAGTTTATTAATTTAAATATCTTATAAATATATATATATATATATTAAAAAAATTTAAATTCAGTCTTTAAAGTTATTACATCATTGGAATTTGACTTAGAAGGATATTCAAACTTAATCATCCTACCAAATAAAATGAAATATATGATTTTTTTGAAAATATTTAATTTGAAGAATTGTAAAAAATTAAAATTATTATCAAAATCAGTGGAAAGATTTTTTCTTTAAAAAATCTTATTATAAGCAAGTGCTCAAGCTTGACATTCTTGCCAAATGAATTAGACAACTTTACATCTTTGATTGCCTTTAATACAAGTTAGTGCTCAAATTTGAATTTATTGCAAAATGAATTGGACAACCTCACATCTTTGACTACCTTTAATATAAGTAAGTATTCAAACTTGACACCATTGCTAAATAAATTGGAGAACCTTGCATTATTGACTATCTTTTATATAAGCTATTGCTCAAGCTTTACATCATTATCAAATGAATTGGACAATCTTACATCTTTGACTATCTTGAATATAAAAGAATGCTCAAGTTTGATATTATTATTAAATGAATTGGATAATTTCATATCTTTGAATAGTTTTGATATAAGCTAATGATCAAGTTTAATATTATTGCCAAATAAATTAGGTAATTTCACATCTTTGACTAATTTTGATATAAGTCAATATTCAAGCTTGACATCATTATCAAATGAATTAAGTAATTTTACATCTTTAATTATCTTTTATATAAAAGATTGCATAAACTTGACATCATTGCCAAATAGATTGAGCAATCTTATATCTTTGACTATTTTTAATAAGAAATTGTGCTAAAACTTGACAACAATGCCAAATGAATTGGCCAATCTCACATCTTTGACTACCTTTTATATGTGGAGATGCAAGAACTTGACATTATTTCTGAAGGGATTAGACAACCTCACATCTTTGACTATATTTAATACAAGTAGGTGCTTAAGCTTGATATTTTTATTAAATAAATTGAGCAACTTCTTATCTTTGATTACCTTTGATATAAATAAGTATTTAAGCTTGACATCATTGCCAAATGAATTGAATAATCTCACATCTTTGACTATGTTTCATATGTGAGAGAGCTTAAGCTTGACATCATTGCCAAATGAATTGGATAATTTTACATTTTTGAATAGTTTTAATATTAGCCAATATTCAAGTTTGATATTATTGCTATATAAATTAGAAAACCTCACATCTTAGACTATCTTTGATATAAGTGGGTGCTTAAGCTTGACATCATTGCCAAATGAATTGGACAACCTCACATCTTTGACTAACTTTCATGTGATAAAGCATTGGCATGTATATATGTTTAATAAAGATATTTTTAAAATAGATTAAAAACTTATATATATTATAGTATTAGTGAGAAAAAAAAATTTAAGCATAAACAAGATAAATTTAAGGTAAAAAAAATTTAAAAGGATTGTATACCAAAAATAATTTATTTTAGAACAAATAAAAAAAAACTTCATAAAGGTATTTTTATTAGAAAATATTAAATTCATCTAACGTATCTAGTTATTTTGATCAATTAAAAAAATTTAAGAGTTATTTTAATAATTTATTTTTATTTGTTATATAAATATTAATGTGATTTTTTAATTTAATTTGTACTTTAAAATTTATTTTTAATATATCAACCTCAAGATAAAAAGGTTTTAACATAAGATTATAGGTGTAGCTGATTATGCTCAAAAAATATAGAAATCTTGAATCCTTTGTATAATGAGAAATATTTTATTTTAAAAAAATTTAAAAATATAATTTTTTTTGATAAAATAACTTATTTAAAGCAAACTACCACTCTTCACATAATTTTTCCATTCTATGGTTAATTCATTTATCTTTATTATTTTAAAATTTGAAATAATTTTTATAATATATTTAATTATTTAAAAATATTTTAATAAATATTTATAATATTAAATATATAGTATCAAAAATTTTAATTTTAATTTCTGATTTTTAAAATTTAAAATTGAAATCTATGACAATTTTAGGATTTTAAATTTTAAATTTTAAATATTAAGAATTATGGTGTAAGATATTAATCTTGGATATTATACTAATTGAAAAGACATTCTATCACCAAAATCATATAGATTAAGAATATACAAAAATAAAGAAAAGAAATAAAAACTTATTATTCTTAATTTAGAATATAGATATCTTTTTATTAAATTTATAATCTAAATTTTAATATTCTAAATATATATATATATATATATTTGTCCATAAATTAGAAATTTAAAGCTTAGCCAAATTTTGGTGTAAATTCAACTAAGACTCAATAATTATTAACTTTAATTTTTAATTTAGTTAAAAAAATATTTTATTTAAAATAATCACCAAAGTTAACTTGAATGAAATTTCATTTTGAAAGAATTTTTTATCAATTATAGTTACAAGCCAGGCCAAATCATATTTATTTTTATTAGTATTAAAAAAAATAAAAAATAAAAAATAAAATAGTATTAAGTCAAGTCTAAAGATAATTGATCCAAACAGGATATGAAATTTCAATAAGATTGATAAAATATCAAAATCAAGAGTTGAATTTCACTTAGATTTATTATATATTTATATTATATCTAAATAATTACAATGATTAGTTGTTTTGCTTAGATGACTATTTTACTATTTTAATATTTTATTAATTCTATTCAAGGATTTGATATTTTAAGTAGATTGGATATATCCAATCCATTATAAATTCTTACTCAAACCTGGATTATCTACTATCCAAATCCTATTAATTTGGATTTATCTATTGTCCAAAACTTATTATTCCAAGTTTATCTTTTACCAAGATCATATTCGTTTGGATATATGTGAAGGACACAAATTGAAAGAAGATACATAAACCAATGAAATTTGTATATAAAAAAAGTGACAAAATAAAAAGAAGAAAGTATATGTATTCAAGAAGAAATTGGAATGGCTATTGCTAAAGATTAGAAAATATAAAGACTCTTCAACTAGATTAGAAACAAGAAAGAAAATTGACAACATTGAATAAGGCTTCACTCTTCTCTCTATAAAAATTATTTATCTAATAGCTATGTGACAATATTTTATAAGACTTCTAATACATATCTAATTTGTAAGACATATATCAAATTTGCAAGATAAGTTTCCTATATGTATGCCATGTACTTAGTTTATTCCACAAGCTATCAATATATGTGACATGTGGCTAACTTGTTGGCCAAATTTTTAATCTATCAATTACCTGTAGATACAAATAAAGATGAAATTGCATCTGTGAAGCTTTAAAAAAGCTGCTTTATAAGATTTTATCAAATTAATCTATTTTTATTTACTTCCATCTATCCATGTTAATTAGATAATTATTAGAATAAATCTTATGTTTATAATATTATCCTCCCTTCTAATAATAAGTTCCACAAGGAGTGGTGATTATATATTAAAAAAATCTAAAATATGCCAAATTATATTTGACACATATTCTAATCTTTGTTCCTTTTGAAGGTAATTGATACATCTTCTTAGCCATCAATAGTATCCCATATTATGGCAGAAGGACCATCCTAATATTTGATCATTGTTGAGGCTTTCATAACTTCCTTAAAAAAAAAACATTTGGAACACCATGAAGAGTTCTTACCTTTAAAAGCATCAGCAAATATTGAAAGTTTCTTCCAAGGTCATGATATCAAATATGTTGTATCTTGCCATCAATCTAAAAAAAATTATGTCATTCTAGAGGATCTTCATCTCTATTTTATTAACTTAAAGGTTGTGATAGTTATAATATCACATCCAGTAAATTAGTGAATAATAGCTCTTGAGCTAAATTTGCTAGTTATTAATTTTTCATCTCTTTGGCACTAAAAAATTCAAAAAAATAATAAATAATATTATAAGATAGAATAAAATTTCTATTCAACTTGCTTTATTTTATAGCAAAAAGTTTTTTCACTCTTCATCTTGGTTTTGATAGATATCATCAATAAAACACATTGGCTTTAGCTAATATATTTGCTAGATCCTTGGATGTCTTCCATGTATGTTTATTAATATCATATTTATACTAATGTAAAAAATATTTTAATCAATTTTGATGTTGCCTTGAATCTAAGACCTTTTCCACCTCAAATTCTTTATTGTTGTTTATTTCTATAAGAAGTAGTGATATTTGTCTTATTCCTTGTATATCCACTATCTTGCATGATTTGAACAGTGACATATGGAATACATGATGGATCTTAATAGATTTTGATATCATATAGCATGATTTTCAATCTAAAAATATATTAGGTACAAGGTTGTAAAAAATTTATTTATAACTTATTGGCAAGACTCCAACAAGTGATTTTTTTTTTACATTTATAAAGTCTTGGCTTGTAAAAAATTCCTTTAGTTTATTCAAAATTCTCAAATTGTACAAAATCCCTCAATAGCTTATTCACCTACAAAGATTGATTTCTTTCCAAACTTTGTAGTCTAACAACTATTGATTCAACTATTTAATTTTTGTCAATTTTTTCCAAAATATAGATTATATCTTTAAACTTTTCCAATAAAAAAATTCAACTATAGATTCACTTTTAATTATCTAATATCTTAAAAACTCTAGCAGGTGCTTAAAACCCTAATTTATAGACACTTGAGTACTATTTCCTTTATATTTCAAAAATCCAAAATTTTAATGCTATAAAATTTTGGTATATAGTTTTATAATATAAAAATATATACTTTTAAAAATTTTGAGCCAAAAAATTATCAAATTTTTTAAAATATAGCTCAAAACATAACCACTAATTAAGCACGGTCACTTCCTATGCTTAGATTGTAAGCACTGACTTCAACTCTTAATATCTCCTTCATTCTAATTTACATTTCATTAAGATATACACAAAATATAGCCAAAAAAATATTCTTTTCAATTCCAATTTTTGATCTTCTATTATTTTTTATACACACGAATTATATTCAAAAGAATGATAGTAGGTACAATTTAGACACTCTAATTTTGAGCACATATATCTCCTTCATAAAAAGTCCAAATCACATAATTTTTGTACCAAAATCATAGCCGAAAATCCAAACTTGCTGATTCTAGCCTTTGATATTCAAATCTTCTTAGAAAAAAAATCCTAACTTCTAATAAGGCCTCAAGCGGCCTCCTTGAAGCCCATTGGACATGACTTTTGGCCAATTGGAATAGAAACTTCTATCATCCATCTCTAGTCATCTATATAGATGGCCTAAAAATATTTACACTAAAAACTCCTTTCCAACCTTTTTTTCTAATAAGATTTATATAATATGTGTTCTAAACACCAAATAAAATAAATAAATAAAATCTCAAGGATAACCAATGTCTAATAAAGATGATTCAAGATATATAAAAATTATTATCAATATAAAATCAACCTCAAAAGTTACTATAAAAAAATTAAAAAAAAAAAAAAAAAAAAAAAAAAAAAATTATATAAACCTCAATAATAGCCTTTTTAATGGATCTCTTTTAAATTAATAACCTAATCGTATTTTGTAACCAATAAAATTCACTAATATAGCTCTCGCTTAGTTGTATAGTAAATTGTACATTAAGTATATATATACAATATTTTCACATCATAGCCAAACCACAGCATGACACCAATAGGTGTAATCAATAAGCAATTGGATTAATCTATTTACAAATCAAAAATGGTCCAAGCTTATAATAACTTAGATTGTCATAAAGACAAATAGTCTTAATATTACAAAGAAGTAATCATACCTTATTGTCTATATAGAATTGAAGTTATTTCTTGTAATAGATATCTACATTGATTTTTTGTTGTTCTTGAGCTTTCTTTAATTGTACCTTCATTGTTGTATATAGCTCTAACAACCAATTTACCTAATTTTTTGCCATAGGATTATGTCACGGACACAAAATACAAACTAGAAATCTAAATAAGAAGTTCACGAAGAATTAGAAAGAATTAAATTAATGTAGATGAGTACAAGACCAACACCAGAGAAGTGAGCTAGAGCTCCAAGAGATGTGTTGTCGAGACTGAAGAACCCTTCAGCCTCGACTCCTATATATATTACCAGATAGGAAACTTCTTGAGCTACTTCCGCTAAACTAGGAAGCTTCTGAAGCGACTTCTATTTAACCAAGAAGCTTCTCAAGCAACTTCCTAGAATCTAATAGAATATTCTAGGAATATTCTAAGAATCTTCTAGAACCTTCTAAGAGAATCTTTAGAGAATCTTCTAGGAATCTTCATAGAATATTCTAAAGAATCTTTAAGAATATTCTAGAAGGTTCCAAAGACTTGCTTCTAGAATGTTCTAGAAGCTTGTCTCTAGAAGGTTCTAAGGACTATGTCCCTAACATTACCCTCTCCTTTAGCTTCGAGGTCTCCGAGAAGCAATGTTGTTGTCGGTTAGAACAATCGCAAGAAAATAAAGATCTGTCGCATAACGTCTGCAATGAACTCCAATTGTCTTTCACAAGGCAAGTGGTTCATCGGTCCTTGAAGCCAACGGTAGTGGCCCACGCCCTCAACTTCCAACCAAGCATGAACTTCCATGTCCTCATATCAGGAAATTGTCCCCGCAAACACACCTTCCTACCGACTATCAGCGAGCCGATTCAAATAATATCAATGACGAAGCATTTCCAGATCCTCCGGTCAAGCACGTGGGCGCAGTGCTCTTCATCTCGAGGTCGCCTTCATGAGCTAGTCGGTTGAGATAACACGACTGGCATAGTATCTCTCTCTTGGCTATCCATGTCGGGAAATCAAACTCTGGCTACTAGAAAAAGTTCTCTATCTTGGAGAAAACAACTTATCAACTGTGAGTTTTGGTGGTGCTCTCCCCTCTTTTATGTTCTCGGATGAGTAAGCTTCAAGAAGAAGTTATCATTGAACTAGCTTAGGTTTATGAGGATATCGTCGATGAAACTCCTGTACCTTTTGCGGCGCATTGGCAAGATTTTTGCCATCTCATCGTTGTCGGGTAGAGAGAATTCGCCTTGGGAAAACGCCGGGTTCCTAGCTGCTACTAGAACTAGCAGGGAACATGAGAGGAAGCCGTGCAAGTATGTTCTATACTTGCACAATATTTCTTCAAGCTTTCAAGTTATACTTGTATTATACTTGTACAAGTCTTGTACAAATATAAAGTATAAATATTTGAATAATACTTATACAAATACTTGTATAAATACTTGTATAAATCCTTGGTATAATATTTGTACAAATACTTGTATAAATCCTTGGTATAATACTTGTACAAATACTTGTATAAATATTATGTATAATACTTGTAGAATACTTATAGAATACTTGTATAAATATAAGTATATATACTTGTATAAAAAGTATAAGCAAAGTATGTATGTATTCAAGTATACCTCAAAATACAACCGCATATGAGGAATACAAGTTATACAACAAACTGAAACTAAATAAATCACTTAAAATTCATCTAAAGGTCGAATCAAGCGTGCTTACAGCCTATGGAAAGCCAATAATCCATTGTAAAACATATCAAAATTTCACAAATAGATGACTTACCATTTAAAAGTTATGGCTAAAAGAAGTAGGCGCTAAAATTTCCAAGCAAATGCAAAGGCAGCAAAGCTCCTCTTCACTTCAGCCTTTGTTGTGATCACTTCCCTTCTCCAAATTGGACATGCAATAGCTTTTTAGAAAGCTCACTCCATCATCTAACTTGTTCTTAAAATTTCGCATGCATGCCTCTCAAACTCCAGATTTTGTAGCTAGTCGATTCTACTCTTCAAACCTAGCAACAATTTTTCCTCTTTGACACTTCACGGCTCATAAAACTTTCATCAAAGCTCCAAATGTATTGATTTTTGTTTTGTAGAAAGCTTACACAAGCTACTATAAGCACCTTAAATATAAAAAAGATTGAAGAGACTGTCCGACTTGGGTGGTTGAACAAAGTCTCTACCCCTCTTCGTTGGGTAGCAGCAAAGCCTTTCCCACTTTCAAGCTCACAACTTTTGCTCTCCAACTCCAAATGCTACAAGAGATGTCTTGATAGATAGCTAGCACAATCTTCCACACTCTCTATAAATTTCACTAAGAAAGAGTTGAAATCAAACTTGCAGTGGCAGCTCGAAGTTTCTGCCCCTCTTCGTCGGGTGGCAGCAAACCTCACTCTACTAAAACAAGCATAACCTTTTGTTCACAACTCCAATACAAGCAAGTGAGTAGGTTCTAGAATCCTCACAACTCGAAGAACACACCCACCAATTTTCACTACAAACACTTCTATCTCCTCGGAGCTATCTCTCTCCAAAGTTCACTATTCAAAACTGCCTCCTCCTCTCGGTCTAACAAGAGGAGTATATCTCCCTTTCTTTCTATATTAGACTATGAGACGCCCACATGGGCAGCCAAATCCTATTGGATGGGCCTTATTCACCCCATGCTCTTCTTTCTTACCCTTCATAAGGTCTATTCTACCTCAAAAGTCAACAAGAAAGATAAACAACCTTTATCTTTCTTCTAATTACAAAAGAGTCTATTCTAGGATATAAATAAGGTAGAAACAAAATAAATAGCCATCTTAATTCACTAACTAAGTGGCTAAAATAAATCCTCTCCTTATAATATCTTCTAAAATAACCTCTAGCACTCACACATATATTAACAATAGATACAAGATTTTTCATATTTTTATACACCGCACGTAAATGCGATTTATAACGCTCGCTCATTAATATCGTAGCCTGGCCACCAATGGAAATAAGAGGATCTAACCTCGCCTAATTTTCGCTGTGGAATCCAAAAGATCTTTTCGACCTCGTATTCCTCGTGGTTCTCAATTTCAATGCTAGGTGGCGGATGTTGTGTTCTTCCAGGAAAGGATGACTCGCGATAAGATTCCAACAAAGAAACATGAAAGACAGGGTGTACCTTCATAGCAGCTGGTAGCTCCAGACGATATGCCACTGGATTGATTTGCCTTTGGATGACAAATGGTCCCAATCTTCGGTAGTCCAACTTATCACAAGGCCTTGTCATCTTAATATTTCGTCGAAGTAACCATACTTTATCTCCAACCTTGAAAGCAGGTGCCTCATTCCAAGATCTATCTGTGGTCGCCTTGTAGGACTCTTGTGCAGCTTGCAATTGAAGTTTCAACGTGGCTTGAAGTTCCGATAACCGCTTTGCAATTCTTTCAGCTGCCGGATTGATATTTGTTGATGGACTCAATAAGTCAAGTTTCGGTTGGTATCCATAGTTAGAAAAGAATGGTGTTTGTTGAGTCGATGCATGAAGTGTGTTGTTGTAAGCAAACTCGGCAAGCGATAGATATGCGGTCCAATCGTCCTGCTGATAGTTGATGCTGCACCGTAGATACTGCTCCAAGAGTTGATTGACCCGTTCTGTTTGGCCGTCAGTTTGGGGATGGAAAGCCGAAGAAAGTTTGATATCCACTTTC